>JASANE010009822.1:0-30898 GCA_030248225.1 Trileptium ribeirensis
GGAGAAGATTGTTCAGCGTTCTTCGATGCTGAATTCCTGAGTTAAGCGCTAGACCACTACGATCTAAACCTGACGGATTGTGTAGTCGAAGGACGCGGCGGGAAGGCGGTGTTTTCGCTAAAAGTTTATGAAATCTAACCGACGAGTTACTTTGAAAACTGTCGTGCCTTTGGAGCTGGTGTGGAGATATATCGACATCAAAGCGATGTGTTTCGATCGTCAGCTGTGGGTTGTAGTGATTTGAGTACAAAAGTTTTGGTGAACGAAAAATGGCACCCTGAAATTACATATAACATAAATCAAACTATAAACTCTTCAAGCAAGAGGATTATTTAGCTTCAGCACCAGTATAATACACAAATTATGTAATTACACGTTGCAGAATTAGCCACCTGCACTCAAGAGCATAATTTTATGTCGGTGGAACAGAACTATAGTGACGAATCGGCTGTATTCCAGGCAATACATTGTCCACAAAATCTCACCGTGTAATTGGCTACTCATGACGTATGCATTTATATGCAAGCGGCGTAATAGTATTTAATATAGAACTGATTTAGCTTCAGCACCAGTATCATACACAAATTATGTAATTACACGTTGCAGAATTAGCCAACCTGCACTCAAGAGCATAATTTTATGTCGGTGGAACAGAACTATAGTGACGAATCGGCTGTATTCCAGGCAATACATTGTCCACAAAATCTGACCGTGTAATATTCAACTCACGACGTATGTATTTATATGCAAGCGGCGTAACAGTATTTAATATAGAACTGACTAAAAAGGCACCGCTGGTAGCTAACGAATACTATTAGTAATATTGTTACTGTGAAGGAATATTTTGCTTAACTGTGGAATTGTGCGCTAGGAATTTTGACAGCCTTGCTTTGCGAAGTTCTTTTAAGGAACCGAGCAACAGTACCTTCAGTGGTTTGCGTACGCAACTTTCCAACACACGACACGGGTGCGATCCCTGTTGATTGCCGAACATTGCACGATACTTTAGGAAATTTTTATTTAATACATCTTTTACCAAATTCTCAAAAAAATCACTATTTTAAAATTGACACTTAAGTTTGTGTTTCCATGAGTTTCATTTTGATTAACCATCACTTTTTTGGTCTTCTACAGCTCAAATATATTAATAAATGTACACTTATTTATATATTTACGCTGTAATATATTGATATATGTATGTTTAATATTTTATATTAAAATATATACACATATATATCTATAATTTTACGAAACATGCGGAAATATTAAGTAGTCGTCTGCTAAATTTATTCAGCATTCAACAGTCTCATAACATTTCTCTATTTTGGTAAAATCCTTTTTCATCCGGTTTTCATTCAATTAATATATCAGGATTTTTATTTCCAAATAGGGCCGTATTTAGACCTACATTATCTAAGCCGAACCAATAATCCACATGGTAGCTTAGAACTCAATTCAGTTTCCTATTCCAGAAACTACTCTGAGTCGCTAATTGTTTGACTACCACACATTATATGTGATATAATTTTTAATCTCACATGTGTGATATAATTTTTAATATATACTATATGTGTCATGTAGTATGTAAGGCCGTTTATATTAAAGTATTAAGTGTCCCAAACAGGGGCGTCGCCAAGAGGGGCCTGGGCCAACCTCCTCTAGTTTTGATGGCGCCACCCCTCCCCCAGTTTATAACTACAACAAAAAGTTTTTTCAACATGCAACCGGCAGATGATATGCTGAGTTTACCCCGACATTCCGTGGGTCGCCCTCACATGTAATAGTTATGTGATGCCCGTGGGGTCTTTTCTTTTAGCCCTTACAGGCCAAAATTGTTCAATTTTGAAGAAGATACAGAGATAAGTTTGGTACACTGGACGCAGCTGGATGAGCTGGTTCAGACATTTATCGAGAGATTTTGTTCGAAATTTTTGGGTCTGAACCAAAAAAATCGGGAAATTTTTTTCTTCTAATTTCGCCAAGGTGGATATATTCTGAAGCAGCTCTCAGTCGAATGGTACTAATATTATGGCTCTAGCTTCAAAATTTATCAATTTCGGCTAGGTGAGCGGGGGGGGGGGGCTAAAGGTAAAACCCAGCCCCTCGGCCCAATTAATATATTTAGGGTGCGGGTGCGTATCAGAGCAGCCGAGGCACAGACCGTAAAGAAGTGCCAGTTCCGATAAGGAAACTTGACGTTCAGCTTGGAGCAACGCGGCCTTGACCATTTTCCCAAGAATACTATTTTGGGCGCATAGAAGGAAAAACTCCGCCTGATCATTGCAACGCCTGTTCCTATGACCGCTGAGCTACACGCACCACCATTACTATATAATATATATAGTTTTTACATTCACGCTGTACAAGTGTCGCTTTTCTTTGTCAATTACGATACACTACTTTTATGCGCAAATTTCTAATCATACATAGTATATTCAAATCTATACTATATATCACATATACACAATATATAGGTGTGAATAAATCCATAGATATATATTACCTTACACCGTGTCCCAAAAAATGCAACTTTAATAGATTTTATACAGGGAGGACTCGTATTTTTTGTAAAACGAAAAATTTAGGTCAAACCACACAAAAAAGTTGTAGAGTATTATATATATGTTGTAGTTGTACTATACTATGATATATCGTAATATAAAATCAAGTGAGAACTCTACAAAATACAATGATAAAAAATTTGTCAACTAAAAAGTTGGCAAAAAATAACAGCAACATAATAGATAGTTTAACAATGTTGAATCAAAATGAAACCAGTGTGGAATACCAAAAATAAGCTGAAAGACTAAGAAAAATGTAATGAACCAGTTGAATGAAATGTCATATCTATATATTTGCGAGCTTTCATATAAAGAGTCTCCAAGTCGAAACTACCAATATACCTTCGCGTTTAGGGCTTCGGCAATACTGACTGGCTCTCTGCAGACACATAAGCAGAGATGGGCACTGAATGTGTTTTATAGGGCAACAGCTTAAACGCACCTTAAATACATAAATGTGGACTTTCCTTTTCGCTTATCTTTTGGTGACACGGATGCTACACGCAACCTGGCATACTTGGCCATGCCCCTGTGTTAATGCCACGAAACGGGAATCAGTACCCGCACCCCAACATAACTAGGTCGTTTTCTTTAGCCCGGCCCAAATTGGTTAATTTTTAAGATACTGTTATAATTTTTGGTATAATTAGGCTCAGCTCGACGGTTTGGTTCAGAAAATATCCATTTCGGTCAGCTTCATGACAGGTTTTGTTGTCGATTTTTTGGGTTTCCAAATAGTTCGCCTTAATACCCAAAAGTTTCTCAACAAATATTCTCGCATGGACGACTTGAATCGAATGGTAGTAAAATCATCTTAATCGGTTCACGGATTAAAAATTTATTTTCCATTTATGTGAAATCATAAGCCTCTGGTTAAGCCTGACTATTTTACGTGTTCTCTAAAGTTAGTCTGGTTTACATTGTTTCATTATAATTAATATCAAATAAATTTATACAGTAAACGGATTACATTTCCATATCACAGCAAGGCCGAGCGAAAAATGCGTCGTCACCTATTATATTAGTGTTTAGACTCGATTTGGCGGACAATAGTTACCGCTTAACGTAGCTCTGAGAACTTAAAAAATTAACAGCCATCTATATGTAGCACCGTCGAATGCTATTTCCACTGTAAATTACTGCCCAGTTTTGAGTTGTTGTTTAATTAAGTTGCTAACTCATTCATGGGCCTTAAACCTTGCGATTAGCATTATATCATAGCTAGCTAGACATTGAATGCCTATAGTTATTTTGAACGACTTAAATAATAGTATAAAATATATTAATGGTGCTCCAACTACTGCTGTAATCAATTGCATGGTGTAAGCTGACTAATTACCCCATTGCTCAGGTCTAGCCTTTTGTATCAGGTCTTTGTAATTATTAACCACTTACTTACCGTAATTAGTCGGATCAAACTGGAATGAATCAGGGACAGCACTACAAACCGTTGCAGTAAGACGAGGATAGTAGCGTTGGACTCAGCTGTGCCTCCGCTATAGTATCGGAGTGGCTGCAGGTGGATCAAATCGGCAAGGCAGCGCATTATCTGGATCCAGACCGATACGATCCCGTTGTAGTTCACACAAATTAAAAATACGCCTATCTTGAACAGCAGCAGGAAACGACGACGTTATCAACTGGTAGTGACCACGTAAAACTTATGTAGAGATATGTACTACGGCAGTCACAGTTTGGCATTTTTGAGCAAATCAATCAATACATCAATAATATTTTAACCATCGACTAATAGCTAACGTTTGAACTAATGCCTCGGTGATTAAACTTCAGGAGACCATTAGATTAAAATTATTTACAATATTATTACTGAGTATTTGTAATCGTATTTGACAAATAGATTTTGTATGCATGATGAATGTTTAAGAGATGTAGTAGCAATAATAACGTTATAAAAGCGGTAATTTTAATAATGAAATAATTATTAATCGATACATAAACGGACATATACATATAGTCTTAAAGCTTTTTCAATTGTATTCAGCTACTAGAGTAAGGCCAGTAGTAGCAAAAGTCGGAATAATGTTTATTTATTGCCGTGTATTGAGCAATTTCAAATAAAAATATAGGTACAAGAAATAAGACTGAAATAAGAAATTAAATATATAAATACAATTTGATAGTTTTATATCGATTTACGGTTGAACAAGCGAGACCTAATGCTAAAATGTACACTAGAAAATAAGTTAATATACTATTATTTTTCACAATAACTTCCAACTTTATAATCATTCAGCAAAAATGAAAATTCTGCATTTAAGAAACATGAAAAATCAAAAAACTTTGGAAATGATAACTAAACATAATATAGCTTCAAAATTGTTGGATGAAGGACGCGGATAGAGAAAAAATTCCCAAATTCCAACGATATCAAAATTCTAAGGGCTTAAGGTGAGCCATTGGCATGACGTACACCGCAATATACATTTCATTTACTAGCCTAGTCATAAAAATACATCTGATATCCAGAACTAATAAAAAATGGCGACATGTCGATATCTAGTTTCGCTACAAAAAACAGTGAAAAACGGTACACAGCATATGAATGTCAGCAGTGCGGAATCTGGCTTACCAGTGCATATATGCAATTCAAAAATTTTGTGGGGACAAATTTTTATGTTCAAGGCTTGCGCAGGCAAACTACCGGCTATAAGCAAATTCTAGGAACGTTAATCTCTAAACTTATATGCTATGCACATTTGAGCAAAATCTAGCTTCTAAAACTGAACATTTGTGAGGTTGCGTAAGGAACCGAGCAATAGCTCCTAAATAGCGAAGCGGCTAACGCACAAGTGTCTCACCGCCGTTGCTGTAAAAGTATGCTCACCATTGTACAATATACACAATAATTCATACTGGAGAGGGTTGTTTCATATTTTTTGCGTATCTGAGCGGAGCACGTTGGGACAGCTTGTCATTACGTTGGCATATCGGGCCGGTTCGGATTGCAGCTTTGTTTACTGTTCCCTTTATACAGTTAGCGAACCTGCCGGCAATCGAAGTCCGCCAGCATACGTAGAACGTGTGCTAACCTGGATTATATCATTAGCCCGCTTGTGCGTATTTAATCATTACACCATGGCCCAATCTGGTGACAATATTTAATTCCAAGTTTTCATCCAAAGGTTAGCTTATATGGACCGGGTTCTTGAGAAAAGATGTTAATATGTGAACGTATAAATTGGCATATAGCAAAAACATAATACACAATACACTAAAACATTGAATAAACATTTTCTAGAATTGCTAGAACTATAAGAAATTTTTTGTGCGATTTCCGTTCGCCGAACAAAACAGGAATTTTTCATATTTGTTTCCGAAATTTCAGTTAATTTTTTCCGGTATTCCTAAAAAAATTTTAATAGTGTAAATATTTAAACCTATTAGTTTTTATATTAATTATTTTTGGCACATTATTCATATATATGGACTTATGTACACGCATATTGACCATTAAATTTATAAATAAAAAAATATGGTGAACCACAAATATATATTAACCATTTAAAAATCATTTATACTTTTATATATAAGTATATTTGACTATTTTAATTTAAATAAATATTATTATACATATTAATCATATTAAAACATAATACTAGATTGATACGAGTCGTTTAATAAAATATATGTCTTATCATAACAACGAGGTTGACAGCGTGTATCAAAAAAACTACGCGTAGCATTGATTGCACAGAAAATCGCATCGAGAGACAAAATCAGAGTAAAAGAGAACAAGAATTGCTGCGCACAATTGGCACTGTCACTGCAGCGATACATTACTACTAAAAATAATTGTGTTCACCGTATGCAGCAAGAGTTAAATAATAAAAGAAAAATAATCTTTTTTAATAATGTGTTTGTTGAGTATAGAAATAAAATAAATGTGGCACATGGTGACTTTACTGTATGTGTGTAGTACGTGTATATGAGTGTTGTCGCGGTACTTGTGATTACCCTGTGGACTGTGCTGGTCAGTTTTGCTCGCTTCCCCAAGCCCACTTTACAGCTACAAAAAGAATTTTTCCTTTGTGCAACCCCGTCAAATCTATCTATACAGTCGACTTTAGAGAAAATTTTGCGGCGACACTCCTACGATGTACATAAACGTGAATATATACACCGATTGACCATAATTGAATTCCAATGTTCAAGCGTACAACTCATTTATAAAATTAAAGTTTAATTTTTAAAATAAATTTTAAGACATTTATATGGAAATGGGAATTTTTCTTAATATTCATATACATATGTTTTTTGTTCTTGACGTGAAAAACTAATATTCGCGATCAGTTCAGACTCCACGAAAGATGTTTTCACTGGTTAGACTAATGTTTAAAGTTTAATTTGTCTTAGGCTCAGCAAGTGTACCAAGTCAGCGCTAATGTATAATCCGTGAACCCAAGTTCTAAATTATTAAAATTTATAGGTGAACGTAACGATGCATTGAATAAAAACATAAACCTCCGAGCTATTTCAACAACAGATCGTTTCAGCAATTGTTGCACTGACTAGACGCTTAAATATCCAGTAAATATATCTATTAAAGCACGATTTCATTTGATTGTCTAATGTGTGAACCCATTTTAGGCGCGTACATCATGAATGTTATTTTGTCAAAATCACAGACTAGGTTGTGCAAAAATTTGCTGTCACCATTCTGTTATCAGTATTCGCAGTTTAGCGAAAGCCATCATGGGCTGTGTGATGCACGAATGCAATTTGTATGCGCGTACATTTGCGCACGCTACATTTCGCACATTTCGTTAACGTTGATGAAATAACAGTTGAATCGTTAAATATATGACTGCTAAAGGCGCCTATGCGTTGCTGGGCTCTCCATTCGCTGAAAAGTTTGCTATGGGGCGTGAACCAGCCCCCCCTGCTTTCGAACCGGTGGCGCCAGATTTTGCCAGGGGGCATTTTGCCAAGAGAAAAACAGTTAAAAATCGTGTAAGATACACTGTCAAAACGGTGTTGAGATGAAGAGCAAAAGCGATTTTCAAGCAAATTTTGGCAAAATTTGCGAAATTTTTGGCTTCAGGAAGGAATTTTAGCAGAAAATTTTATCAAATTTTATATACTTCGGACCGACTGGAAACAGAAAAATTTTAGAGGCGGTGAACCGGGGGAGCCCAAAATTTTACAGGGTGCATGAACCCGGGGCACGTGTTCTGAACCACGAGGAACCGAAAATACAAGGCCCTCAAACCCCCAATTTGAAGAGCCCAACGTTGCAATGTCATCAATCGTGTCCGTATAGATAAGGTAATATCGCAGTTTATATGAGGACATTAGCTTGAGATCGCGAATTGACTTGACAAAAGAACAAAACATCGAAGGTAAACGCACCTAAATTGACCTTTCGCACAATTGTGGTATTATCATTATGAGGTTACCTTAGTGTTTTGCAACCCTATTTGGCAATGTTGTGAGGTTTATATCGTCAACATAATTTGTATAAAATCATAAATCTGTGACACCCTAAAGTTAGATTGACTTGCTCTTGCAGTAGCAGATTTAACTCTGTCATGCATCAAGAAAAGTGCATTTTGCAAAGTGTTAACAAACATTTGTACGAAACGTTTAAATGAACCGTTATCACATTTGTGGGAGTCCCGTGCACTATTCACTAGCCATTTTAGAGCTGTTTTTCGATTGCTTATAGAAGCTCGTAAAGAGAGTAGACAACTAATGTGCAAAAGTACAGTACATAAAAAACTTAACTAACGTTATTCGTTGCAATGCACAGTGGGGCCAACGCTTACCTTTGATTCCACGCCCGTTTGCATGAAACTACATAAGAATTCATGTACCTTTAGTTTCGGTCTGTGAACAACCGTTTATTTTGTGTTGCCTAACCTGTGAATATATTTAAAAATACCTGTAGCATATCTCGCCGAGCATTCAGAGATTTTCACTCATGGTTGTGATGTTTGATACGTGCCAATTCAAACCCCAACCCTATATTGCGCAGGCATGAATTAATAATCGTAAGCGATTAATTAGCAAAAGATGGATTAACAGCCACAAATTGATCAAACTCTGACAGCAATGTATATAGTTCCATAAATGCTTGGGCTTGCACTGCGGTAGTAAAATATTTTTTGATAACGTTGAGTTGTGACTGAAAATTATTTTATTTATTTTTTAATCTATTCAGTATTTTTTCATTATCGTGGAGCCATTAGCATGTATAAATATATAGTAATAAGCTTTGTGATCCAAATGATATTGAATACGCAATCGCTCTAACGGTGAATCTTGGATAGAATTGTTTTGTCTGCAGTAAATAACATTTCATTCAAGTAGCGTCGCGTATTTATAAACGTAGCCCACATGTAAAACGACATTAAGCAATCATAATTACAATCAGAATTGGGTCCGAATTTTCAGACGGAACCAGCGAATTCATTGACCCGACCAGATCCGGTACTACTGCAGTCTGTCAAGATACATATTCTGCAGGTGCAGCACAAAATAATCAGGATGAAAACAGTAAAACATGTTTAAAAACATGTTTTCGCGCTTCCGTATATTTTGCGCTACATATACCTATACTTGAGGTATATGCACTATACGAACATACCCATTGCACCCAGCATTGTCCACCAACCCTTTCGTTGGGATTGTGCTAGATTCTGTACTGCACTCAAATATAACATGATATGTTACGACATTTTGGATCCAACGCTGGACCAGAATTTGACCCGGCGACTCGACCCAATCCGACTGCGGTATCTAGTCACAATGATGTGTCTATTAAAATCATATGAACGTGATTATTAATCACATAAATATATAAAATATCTGAAATTATTTAGACACATGATAATTATAATTTACCATTTGTTTTTACACGTTGCACATTGAAAAAGTATTATGACATATGACCCATCGTACATCTTTCTCACTTTTACTGCAATAAAAAATTTCCGTACAACGCAAAAGTTCTTTTGTACATAATCAAGGAATTAATTAATGTTTACAGTAAGGCGGCAACGATAATAAGAGACGTATGCAACATGATAGTAAAATAAATGCTTATAATCAGAGTAACTTTTTTGATATAATCATTCTGATCCAAAGTAATTCTAGCAGTAACAAATCTAGAACAACAGTAAGATGTATGCAACATGATAGTAAAAATAAATGCTTGTAATCAGAGTAACTTTTTTTGATATAATCATTCTAATCCAAAGTAATTCTAGCAGTAACAAATCCTCAACAACAATAAGATGTATGCAACATGATAGTAAAAATAAATGCTTGTAATCCGGGTAACTTTTTTGATATAGTCATTCTGATCCAAAGTAATTCTAGCAGTAACAAATCCACAACAACAATAAGTTGTATGCAACATGATAGTAAAAATAAATGCTTGTAATCCGGGTAACTTTTTTGATATAATCATTCTAATCCAAAGTAATTCTAGCAGTAACAAATCCACAATAACAATAAGATGTATGCAACATGATAGTAAAAATAAATGCTTGTAATCCGAGTAACTTTTTTTGATATAATCATTCTGATCCAAGTAATTCTAGCAGTAACAAATCCACAACAACAATAAGATGTATGCAACATGATAGTAAAAATAAATGCTTGTAATCCGAGTAACTTTTTTTGATAGAATCATTCTGATCCAAAGAAATTTTAGCAGTAACAAATCCACAATCAACAATAAGATGTATGCAACATGATAGTAAAAATAAATGCTTGTAATCCGAGTAACTTTTTTGATATAGTCATTCTGATCCAAAGTAATTTTAGCAGTAAAATAATCCTCAACAACAAATAAGATGTATGCAACATGATAGTAAAAAATAAATGCTTGTAAACCGAGTAACTTTTTTGATGTAATCATTCCTATCAAAGTAATTTTAGCAGTAACAAATCCACAACAACAATAAGATGTATGCAATATGATAGTAAAAATAAATGCTTATAATCAGTGTAACTTTTTTGATGTAATCATTCTGATCCGAACTCATTCTAGCAGTAATAAATCCACAACAACAATAAGATGTATGCAACATGAAAGTAAAAATAAATGCTTATAATCAGTGTAACTTTTTTGATGTAATCATTCGGATCCAAAGTCATTCTAACAGTACCAAATCCATAACAACAATAAGATGTATGCAACATGATAGTAAAAATAAATGCTTGTAATCCGAGTAACTTTTTTGATATAATCATTCTGATCCAAAGTAATTCTAGCAGTAACAAATCCACAACAACAATAAGATCTATGCAACATGATAGTAAAAATAAATGCTTATAATCAGTGTACGTTTTTTGATATAATCATTCTGATCCAAAGTAATTCTAGCAGTAACAAATCCACAATAACAATAAGATGTATGCAATATGATAGTAAAAATAAATGCTTATAATCAGTGTAACTTTTTTGATGTAATCATTCGGATCCGAAATCATTCTAGCAGAAATAAATCCACCTAAATTCAAATAGTGTAGTGTTGGTTCTTCTCTTATGAAATTTATTTCAACTGGATTTGTTTATAAAGAAAATATATAACCAGATGTGATATCTTGGTACTATAACACTGTATACAATTATACGGTATGATAAGAAGAAAAATAAGGCGAAACTGCACATTCGTGCGGGGGTGCCCCAGGATTTTGCCTTAGGTTTTGTCCGATTTCGAACCAAAAAATGGGTTGCGGCATGTATCGCTTCCTTGAGCTTTGGTTTGCCTTAAGTTACTTTGTAATATCCTTTCTGGCTCATAAAGATTCATCCGGCAGTAGAACTTATCCATACTGCGAAACTTGGCTTAGATATTTACAACAAGAGGTAACCTTTAATAAATTCTCTGGCTCATAAAGATTCATCCGGTAGTGGAACTTATCCATACTGCGAAACTTGGCTTAGATATTTACAACAAGAGGTAACCTTTAATAAATTTTTGGCTCATAAAGAGTCATCCGGTAGTAGAACTTATCCATACTGCGAAACTTGGCTTAGATATTTACAACAAGAGGTAACCTTTAATAAATTTTTTGGCTCATAAAGATCATCCTGTAGTAGAACATATCCATACTGCGAAACTTGGCTTAGATATTTACAACAAGAGGTAACCTTTAATAAATTTTTTCACTCATAAAGATTCATCCGGTAGTAGAACTTATCCATACTGCGAAACTTGGCTTAGATATTTACAACAAGAGGTAACTTTTAATAAATTCTCTGGCTCATAAAGATTCATCCGGTAGTGGAACTTATCCATACTGCGAAACTTGGCTTAGATATTTACAACAAGAGGTACCTTTAATAAATTTTTGGCTCATAAAGAGTCATCCGGTAGTAGAACTTATCCATACTGCGAAACTTGGCTTAGATATTTACAACAAGAGGTAACCTTTAATAAATTTTTTCACTCATAAAGATTCATCCGGTAGTAGACTTATCCATACTGCGAAACTTGGCTTAGATATTTACAACAAGAGGTAACCTTTAATAAATTTTTGGCTCATAAAGAGTCATCCGGTAGTAGAACTTATCCATACTGCGAAACTTGGCTTAGATATTTACAACAAGGGGTAACCTTTAATAAATTTTTGGCTCATAAAGAGTCATCCGGTAGTAGAACTTATCCATACTGCGAAACTTGGCTTAGATATTTACAACAAGAGGTAACCTTTAATAAATTTTTTGGCTCATAAAGATCATCCGGTAGTAGAACATATCCATACTGCGAAACTTGGCTTAAATGTTTACAACAAGAGGTAACCTTTAATAAATTTTTTTGTTGACATTGTATGCAAGGGTTATATAACAGACATCCTTCTGGGTTTATTATCTAATCATGGCGCCGTTAAGTTCTTTAATAACGCAATCAATACTATCTTCCGATAAGTGTTAGGGCTTATACTTGTGAATTATGCAATAAAATTTAATACATTTATATTTTGTTGGCGTTACACAGCATCGCTTTAGTCATCAATATTAACACATAACGATATAGTCGTAGAAACTTCCCTGGGTTGTGGAAACTTGTTCAAGAAATGATTGACGAAATACATATCTATATTATGGCTACTAGCCTAACCTGTGGGTATGGAAATATTCACAAGAATTTATAATTTACAATCTTGAATTACGCTAGAAAAATATTTTTTAGTTTAAATTTAGTAATATTAGCGAACCTAGGAAATTTATTTGTACCGGAGTTAATGAAATTTAATACGTCCGAGACCGCTTAATAAAAATCTGGTTTCATTAGGCGCAACTTAGTTTTGGCCCGAAATATTATCGTAGCTTTCGACCGAACTCTCGCGGTGCTAAATATGAATAGAATGCTAGTTTGATAGTAAAAATAAATGCTTGTAATCAGAGTAACTTTTTTGATATAATCATTCTAATCCAAAGTAATTCTAGCAGTAACAAATCCACAACAACAATAACATGTATGCAACATGATAGTAAAAATAAATGCTTGTAATCCGAGTAACTTTTTTGATATAGTCATTCTGATCCAAAGTAATTCTAGCAGTAACAAATCCACAACAACAATAAGTTGTATGCAACATGATAGTAAAAATAAATGCTTGTAATCCGAGTAACTTTTTTGATATAATCATTCTGATCCAAAGTAATTCTAGCAGTAACAAATCCACAACAACAATGAGATGTATGCAACATGATAGTAAAAATAAATGCTTGTAATCCGAGTAACTTTTTTTGATATAATCATTCTAATCCAAAGTAATTCTAGCAGTAACAAATCCACAACAACAATAAGATGTATGCAACATGATAGTAAAAATAAATGCTTGTAATCCGAGTAACTTTTTTGATATAGTCATTCTGATCCAAAGTAATTCTAGCAGTAACAAATCCACAACAACAATAAGATGTATGCAACATGATAGTAAAAATAAATGCTTGTAATCCGAGTAACTTTTTTGATGTAATCATTCTGATCCAAAGTAATTCTAGCAGTAACAAATCCACAACAACAATAAGATGTATGCAATATCATAGTAAAAATAAATGCTTATAATCAGTGTAACTTTTTTGATGTAAACATTCGGATCCGAACTCATTCTAGCAGTAATAAATCCACAACAACAATAAGATGTATGCAACATGAAAGTAAAAATAAATGCTTATAATCAGTGTAACTTTTTTGATGTAATCATTCGGATCCAAAGTCATTCTAGCAGTACCAAATCCATAACAACAATAAGATGTATGCAACATGATAGTAAAAATAAATGCTTGTAATCCGAGTAACTTTTTTCATATAATCATTCTGATCCAAAGTAATTCTAGCAGTAACAAATCCACAACAGATCTATGCAACATGATAGTAAAAATAAATGCTTATAATCAGTGTAACTTTTTTGATATAATCATTCTGACCCAAAGTAATTCTAGCAGTAGCAAATCCACAATAACAATAAGATGTATGCAATATGATAGTAAAAATAAATGCTTATAATCAGTGTAACTTTTTTGATGTAATCATTCGGATCCGAAATCATTCTAGCAGAAATAAATCCAGCTAAATTCAAATAGTGTAGTGTTGGTTCTTCTCTTATGAAATTTATTTCAACTGGATTTGTTTATAAAGAAAATATATAACCAGATGTGATATCTTGGTACTATAACACTGTATACAATTATACGGTATGATAAGAAGAAAGAAAAATAAGGCGAAAAGCTGCACATTGTGGGGGTGCCCAGGATTTTGCCTTAGGTTTTGTCCGATTTCGAACCAAAAAATGGGTTGCGTCATGTATCGCTTCCTTGAGCTTTGGTTTGCCTTAAGTTACTTTGTAATATCCTTTCTGGCTCATAAAGACTCATCCGGCAGTAGAACTTATCCATACTGCGAAACTTGGCTTAGATATTTACAACAAGAGGTAACCTTTAATAAATTCTCTGGCTCATAAAGATTCATCCGGTAGTGGAACTTATCCATACTGCGAAACTTGGCTTAGATATTTACAACAAGAGGTAACCTTTAATAAATTTTTGGCTCATAAAGAGTCATCCGGTAGTAGAACTTATCCATACTGCGAAACTTGGCCTAGATATTTACAACAAGAGGTAACCTTTAATAAATTTTTTGGCTCATAAAGATCATCCTGTAGTAGAACATATCCATACTGCGAAACTTGGCTTAGATATTTACAACAAGAGGTAACCTTTAATAAATTTTTTCACTCATAAAGATTCATCCGGTAGTAGAACTTATCCATACTGCGAAACTTGGCTTAGATATTTACAACAAGAGGTAACCTTTAATAAAATCTCTGGCTCATAAAGATTCATCCGGTAGTGGAACTTATCCATACTGCGAAACTTGGCTTAGATATTTACAACAAGAGGTAACCTTTAATAAATTTTTGGCTCATAAAGAGTCATCCGGTAGTAGAACTTATCCATACTGCGAAACTTGGCTTAGATATTTACAACAAGAGGTAACCTTTAATAAATTTTTTCACTCATAAAGATTCATCCGGTAGTAGAACTTATCCATACTGCGAAACTTGGCTTAGATATTTACAACAAGAGGTAACCTTTAATAAATTCTCTGGCTCATAAAGATTCATCCGGTAGTGGAACTTATCCATACTGCGAAACTTGGCTTAGATATTTACAACAAGAGGTAACCTTTAATAAATTTTTGGCTCATAAAGAGTCATCCGGTAGTAGAACTTATCCATACTGCGAAACTTGGCTTAGATATTTACAACAAGAGGTAACCTTTAATAAATTTTTTCACTCATAAAGATTCATCCGGTAGTAGAACTTATCCATACTGCGAAACTTGGCTTAGATATTTACAACAAGAGGTAACCTTTAATAAATTCTCTGGCTCATAAAGATTCATCCGGTAGTGGAACTTATCCATACTGCGAAACTTGGCTTAGATATTTACAACAAGAGGTAACCTTTAATAAATTTTTTGGCTCATAAAGATCATCCGGTAGTAGAACATATCCATACTGCGAAACTTGGCTTAAATGTTTACAACAAGAGGTAACCTTTAATAAATTTTTTTGTTGACATTGTATGCAAGGGTTATATAACAGACATCCTTCTGGGTTTATTATCTAATCATGGCGCCGTTAAGTTCTTTAATAACGCAATTAATACTATCTTCCGATAAGTGTTAGGGCTTATACTTGTGAATTATGCAATAAAATTTAATACATTTATATTTTGTTGGCGTTACACAGCATCGCTTTAGTCATCAATATTAACACATAACGATATAGTCGTAGAAACTTCCCTGGGTTGTGGAAACTTGTTCAAGAAATGATTGACGAAATACATATCTATATTATGGCTACTAGCCTAACCTGTGGGCATGGAAATATTCACAAGAATTTATAATTTACAATCTTGAATTACGCTAGAAAAATATTTTTTAGTTTAAATTTAGTAATATTAGCGAACCTAGGAAATTTATTTGTACCGGACTTACTGAAATTTAATACGTCCGCGGCCGCTTAATAAAAATCTGGTTTCATTAGGCGCAACTTAGTTTTGGCCCGAAAAATTATCGTAGCTTTCGACCGAACTCTCGCGGTGCTAAATATGAATAGAATGCTAGTTAATTCACTTATTTTTATTTTTGAAGAAAAACCCATTCGTGCTCACATACGCGGTAAGAAAACGGTTTATGGTGTTTGAAATATTTGGGACTTACATATATATCCCTTAAAAATTGAAAATATGGAATCAAAATTCTCCTGTATCGGTATCCTATGATCAAAATCTTTGGCTAAATATCTTCAACTCCTGTTGGTATTTTATATAATATCTTATCTAGCCTTATTGTATTATTTATAATCTTATCGCTATTATATTCCACATTGCCTTTTTTAATTTTAACATGACAAGCATTCCAAGTAATTATAGATTGTAAAATTGAAATTTAGAATGATTTTTACAACTTTCAAACTTCTCGCATCCCCAAAACTTTGGAAGCAATTTCAGTTAATTTTCGGATAACGTCATGTCGCGCCACCTGAAACGCTCCGAAATGTTTTATGACTATCAATAAAGTAACATAGTAAATTTTCCGTGGCGTGCACTTCATAAATGTTATAATTTCATTGACTGATTAAATGATTTACATATAGATAGAAATTGCATCGTTTCGTAACTGCCACTGCATAGCTGTTCCGTAGACAGCATCATCTAGAATACAAAATTACATATAATACACTCTCACACGCGTACGCTAGTTTCATATTGTTCAAAACGGATATCTTTACTTTTCGAAACTCGTATAACTTTTATAAGATTTAATCGATTATAATGTACTTAAAAATTTATGTAAGCTTCCGCATTTCAGAGAGGAACTTCAAACACTTACTTATTAACGGACACTTTCATTGAAACGAAAGTTGTTTTTCGACGTAAAAGCCACGTTTTGTATAACTAAGCTATGTTTTGTGCTCATCTGCTCTAGCACCACACGTATTTAACGAAAAAATTGTGTATAAATGTAAGAAATATGAAAGCTACTGTGATAAACTATATCAAATAAGCAAAATTTCGTCTATATTCAGAACAACAATGCTTAATAAGAGCTCGAAATAGACTATTTTGCACAGAACTGTTCTGAACGACGACCATATCGACACTGTACAAATGAAATATAGACCAAACACAAGAATAAAGAAATTATCAAACCAAACAGAGAGCTGAGCACTGACGTGCAGTAAATACACAAGAAAAATCATACAGGGAACACAGTTGATCACAATCCTCATCCGTTAACATGGTTCATCAGGGAAATGCCGGCTGAGTGGCGACGGTGCTGCTAAATTTTAGTTTAACATTCTAACGTATGTCCTAAAAATGATGTCTAGAACCGCGAGACATAGTCGACAAATATTTTTTATCCCGTGTGTCCCTTGGTCAAAATGCCTGCTACAAATCCCAGAAAGTGACGACACCTTACCACTTGATGTCTCTGAACCAGCAATGATATTAAGATGTAAATTTAGGCAAAGCAAAAGTCAACAAAGTGATGTATGGTGCATTGGTTCAGACAAACCCAAGACAAAATCATGTGTCCTGTTTATTTTTACACATTATTTTATATAATATATTAATAATTTGCATTGAGGCGTATAAACACAGTGTATCTGTGTAATACGTACTCAATACATTTAAACTTATATATCTAATTTGTCATAAATATATATCCGTCTATATAAATGTGTGTATGTTTCATTATTTTTCAAGACTTCTAATAACATTTTTTCGAGAAACTATCGCTAATCAAATACGCATAAAATTTCACGCAGATATTATTAAAAAATTTTAGCACGTTTTACTGTCATATAGACAACGACTAACACAAAGTATGCGTTGGTGCATTATAACTGCATTAAGCAACGTTTTGCAAGTGTTTACTGTCACCACCTTTATAATTTCACTGCGGGATAATGTAAACTTATAAAACAGTTGTTATTGCTGGAGTTGGAGTGTCACTTTTTGTTCAGTCCTACTAGCTTACATAATATTAACCCACTGCTGCAACGGTGACAGGCCGGGTAAACTTTGCGGCCATTTAATTAAAGCTGTTTAGCAATAACAAATAAATTTATTAACCAAACGTAACGAACCGATCAGCAATGACCAACTACGAAACAGTCCAAAAATTGAAACATCGTCTTTGAGAAAGGAAGCTGGCTGTCTCAATTCGTCTTTTTTCGGAAAAATCGTTATTCGAAAAATCGAAAAATCTTTTTGTCCAGTTGTAAAATTAAGTTTAATTCATTACACGATATTAATCTGCCGCAGCACCGGTGACAGCGTTTTGAAGGACCCGGTGAAGTTTGTGGCCAGTTAATTAAAGGTGTTTAGCAAAAACAAATAAATTTATTAACCAAAAGAATGGTCATATATCCATAGAGACATGTTTTTCGTTACAAATGCCGAAGAAGTCTGCCTCAACTCGGTTTAATATTGCAGTTGGGCATTGCTAGAATCTACCGAAGTGACCATTCGCCATCTGTTCTGGGTTTGCGCGGCTAAGGCGCAGTTCTGAGTTCGATTCGGAAAGTTGCGAAAGAATTAATAAACTTGTTTATTTTCATTGAAGTGAACGGGTGAAAAACAAGTTAAGTTAGTTCCCTTCTTTAACGTAGTATATGCTGTTGGACTTGTAAAATCTTGAAACTTTATAAATTCAGGTTTTGTTTGAGTTTGAGAGCTAGGTGCGTCAAAACCACCACAGGCCTTGACTTTAAAGATCAACAAATTAAAAATGGAATCTTTAAAAAAATATTCTTCAACGTTGCATCAAGATACAAGAATAATCGGAAAGGAAATATTATTTTTTTCAGCTGAAGGCCTCATTTTTTTTGAATTATTCATATACTCCCTATAATTATAGGCATTAAAAGTAAAGAAGAATTAAATATATTTTGTTTGGTATATATCTTTTGTGTATACAGACGTTTTTTCGAAATAAATTTCTTTTCTCGGTAACGAACAAAAGAAATATACATTTTAGGCTAATAGATCGCGGAGGTTCATAGCTGTCACGTGCTATTGAAGCACGTGCAGAATCTACGTTGTGCCTACCATCCTAAGTACTCTAGTATGGATTTTGTGCATGAAATTAACCTAGCGAGCTACAAACATCATTGAAGCAAAATTCCGCGAATTTGCCACCTATCTTTTAAACTGTAAAAGGTCTGAGTCCAAATTCGACTCAGTCGGCCGATCATTTCCTGACTCAGAAAAAATAGTCAAAGTTGGGCTTATCTGCGTTAAAAAATTGACTCGCCTAGTGAATCAAACTTGACTCAGTATGAGTCAGGTTTGACTCAGTCAGAGTCAGACATGGCTCAGACAGTGCCTAATTACCTCCTTTGCTGAGTTGGAAAAGGACTGCTTCAATTGAGCCTAATATGATTCAGTTTTTCACAGTGTAACTCATCTGCTGATCGTTAACCAAATTCCTTACGCTGTGCTTGTGCAACTAATTAATGCTTTCGACTAATGGTACCAGAATAGTTTTTACCTTTCAGCCGGATCCTATGACATACCTATACTTTCCAGATTTGGATTTATAGTTATCCGACAATGTTTTCGGTATAGAGCAGGATACAACTTTTTTGGGTGTAGAATTCGTTTTAATGTACATAAAATTTAGCTTTCCACAGCTTCAAAATTTGATCTCTTGCAAAATATTTTGGATGATACTTCCGTTATGAACAATATAACGCGCAGTAGTTGCGCAAATAGACGAGAGACTAAAACTAATCTCTAGAAATCCGATAACGGCGTTGGACGATGAAAAATTTGTTCTACTTTCGAAATAAACGCCATATTTTTATAGTTATAAAGGCTGTCTGAGCGTACTATGTAGTTCTATGACGTAACGCTCATTACAGCCAGTTTCTATATCGTGCTATGGAAATAACAGCTAATACCGCAGTATCTTTGACTTTAATTCCTTTTCAGCCTGACTTACAAGATACACAATTTATTACTGGTATAGTTACAACCAGTAGGTTTCACCATAAAACTAATGTTTAACTTATAATGCAACGCTAACGTAAATGAATTGGAACGAATTGAGGTCAAACCGTACTCTATGGTCCCTGCACTCCTAGGTTTGCACCCATGTAATCGTATTTTGCCGCAACTGCTGTGCCTTGGACCCTATACAGAACTCAAAATTTTATTACTTCCTTAAGAAACCAGTAGAAACATAACAGCTGGGATCTGAAAGAAGTATTTTGACGAAAGTCAGTGGCATGAGAAACGAAAAACCGCTATAACGTGTCAAGGATTTGAGGCTAAATAGGTATTAATTATTAAGCTAGAGTATATATTCGAATGTTGCAGATATTTCATAGCACAGTTGAAAAGGTGACACAAATTTACAGTGTCTTTTTGTTTTTGTTAAAAAAATTGTGTGGTAATTTTCAGCCCTCGTTAATGCTTTATGTAGAAGGAAACGTTGTATTTAGTGAAGAGAAAATGCGTTTTAATTATTTGCACAACAAATTGCACAAAAGTAATATTAAAATAGTTAAATCAATTTGATAAATAAATCAAATTTGCTTAGATATTCCAATATGCACGATTAGAAATATGTGCATGCAGTACGAGATCCCATTGTGGGTAGCCAGTTCCTAGGGGAGAAGAGGTGCGGGGCATTCGACACCGGCGATGGGTCCGGCGTTTGCGGTGCATCCTGGAGAGACCGTGCTTGCTGTCAGATGGGAACGGCGCTTAGCGCCGACAGAGGTCCGACGATCCAGAAGGATAATTCCTCAGTCCCCCAATGAGCATATATGAACATTAGATTATATATGAACACATAAATTGTTTATGTAGAAGGAAGCAGCTCACTGTTAAAGCGATAAAATATGTAATTGCTAATAATTTGATGTAAACGTAGTTTGAACAATGTTCCTATTTTCAAAAAGTATATATCGAAGTCATACCTACTGACACCCCGAGGTCTCAGGTGGGAGGAGGTGGTACCCGGAACCGTTTCAGGGGACGTAGATGCTTTCGGGGGAGCCTACTCCAGAGGGGTGCTAAAAATTTTAAGCCTACCCCCGTGAGTACCCATTTTTGTTGATTTAACCCCCTTTTTGCCAATTTTCACCCTGTTCGTATAGAATTTTTGGCAAAATTTTTCATGCCCCGTTGGTGCAGGGTAGGCAGGGGTGCAGAGTACCAGAGGGGGTAAGAGGGAGCGCAGGGTCTAGGTAGTTTGAGGCGTCAGCTAGTAGCCCTGAACCCCTGCTTCGGCATGCATCACCTATATCAATGTACAGCTATGAAAATTGTAAGATTACCAGTTAACACATGGGCGTATTTGCTGTCGAATTTCAGTTAAAAGTTTAGAATTGTATTTTTCAAGCGTGACTGAAAACTGCAGAACTTGAAACTGACTGCATATTAATTATGAGTTCTCTATTTTGCACTACAAGCATTTGATGGTTAACATGCCTGGTAACATCCAATAGTTGTATATATAAATAAAATAGGTGACGACATAAGATACTAAAGTCTAAGGTGCGTAAAACTGCATCTAATAAGGTTTTAAAGGTTTCTATCAAACTTTAAATAATTCTGTAGGTTAACTTTTTTTCGGGAAAATTGTTGCTCACGTTGACCTAGTAACCCCGAGGAGCGCTATGTTATGACGTCAGAATAATGATAGGTTAGGCCGACTTAGGCCATTGCGTAATTTATGTCTCATATAAAGACATTAGATTAGGCTAAGGCTTAGTATATCGAAATGGCACGACCTGCGCTTTATTTAGGCCCCTGGGGTTACTTTGGCCCACATGGTTATATTTCGACAGGCAAAAGAATTCTTTCTTTAACACATTTGTATTAAATTTAGGTTTCAACAATTTTAGTGAATGTCCTGGAGTTATACCGAAGAAATTCAGTTGAAATTGATTATATTTTGATAACTCAACGTCTCTATTGATGTATTTCATCATCCTCAAAAGATCAAAATACAAACTCATAAGTTCTTAGGGTTCCAGTTCTAAAGCTTCTAAACGGTTTTAAAAAAATTAGTTTATATACGTTTCGACGAGTATAGTAACGTTGAATCCTTTCAAATGTTATCTGTATCAGTTGCACATATAGGTGACCAAAGAGAAGAGGCAGACTAAATCTTTAGCTATTGCAGCGGATGGCACTTCGTTTCATCTAAGCCCGTACTTATATTATATATTGTTTTTGCCAAGGTAAAAAAACTTGATATTAGTTAGCCGCAATTTTAAATAAATTTCATTAAGTTTCAAGGTACGTTAGTGTTTCGCACACGTCTATTATTATGGGCTCAGGACTTGATGGAAGATCTTTACATAATATAATTTCATGTCATCTGCAAAAATTTTTAATGTAACAGAAACTCGCCGCAATAATTCATTTATAAGAATCGAAAATGAAAAAAAAAACTTTTAAGAAGACAATTTTCGTAAAAGCTAGTCCGTTATAATGTTTCTAACGTTTAGACGTGTGTGTCTTAAACACCCTATGTTTTTTATAAATTTTTTCAAAGGTATTGCTACTTCTCGACAGTGCCAAGTTTTTAAATATCGATAAAGAAAGCCCGAGTTTATTATCTGTTTTCATAGCTGCTGCATAAACATTAGTAGATTATAAAAAGCAGGTGCACTGTGTAAAATAACTACATGTTTGCAACGATTAAATGTGTAATTTTTCAATAATTTTCGTGATGTTTAAGAGAACCTATCTTTTTAAAAGAAAATCAAAGAGCAGTTCTGGCTAGATTTATGAAAACAGCACCAAATTTTCAACTCAAAAAGAGATTCAGGAAATTGTTTAGTATTTTTCTGACAAATATTTTAATTTGGTAGAATTTTACCTTATTAATTCGCATCAATTTGACAAAATAGTATAGGCGATTTCGAAAAGGTTGAAGCTAATTTTGATATTGAATTTTTGAAAAAATATATCTGGAGTAGTAAAAAACATAGCATATATAGCGTAGCTGAAGACGTTGAGATCGGGGCCTATGGTGTAATGGTAGCGCGCTAGTCTTGCAAGCTAGTGATCCGGGTTCGAATTCCGGCAGGTGCAATGTGTGATCTGTAGATATTTTCAATTGGTGAACCCGACGTGATCCCTTGCACGGAGTTTCTTAACACAGCTAGAGCCCAACGCACGCTCGTTCCACGACTCCGCTGGCGAGCTATGCAGCATCTCACTAGGCTAGCATATATAGCGTAGCTGAACACGTTGTGGTCGGGGCCTGTGGTGTAATGGTAGCGCGCTAGTCTTGCAACTTGTAGATCCGGGCTCGAATCCCAGCTGGTCCTACGTAAGATCGCTTGTGGATGCTTCAGAGTTACATGAAACACTCAGTAGAAATAATAGTTTGAATCATATTTTGTTTGGTTGATCACAAACTTGTTTATGCTGCAATTGGTTTTTGATACACAACTAATGATGCTATTTATGTTGGTGATATGATACGAAAACAAATAATAAGCGTGCGTTTACTGAAATCCTTGGCTGGAAATTGCTTTTGCAGCACGGAAACAAGCAAAATTCAAATAAATCAAGTACCTAAAATAACAGCAGAACAGTTAATAGTACTTATAATAAACAGTTCCTTTGCTCACTGAACTATATATCTCCTTCGGGATATGATTATTTCGGGCTCTTTGATATGAACAGATGCAAGAGTAAATTAGTATAAAATAATATAAAAGCGATGGCGATATGATGAGTTTATTGTGATGCGATATGATGTTTAGTGTGTGTGTCAAGTATTAATTACACCATTAAAATAGTACCTAACTAAGTAATAAGAATTATAATGGTTATGAGCGACTGAACAATATCTTAATTTAAATTCAAAGACTTGCCGGCCGCCATATCATCAATAAATTATTTCGCTAAATTGTTCCGCCAACGGGCGGCATGGTTTTGGGTAAACTGATACGTCCAGATTTTAAAATGTCTATAGTACAAATGTTTGTTTCCACCAGCGCAAATATTCTCCTCTCGATACGATAACGCCGAGTGTTTATGACGACAGTAACGGATGTACGCTTAATACTTAATACGGAAACATACATATTTAAATATATAAGTAGACGTTTACCCAGGCATATATAAATAAATGGATCTGTTTAACAACTATTTCTTGTTTGTACCCTGGAGCACCCTTTCATGTCCGAAGAATTTGCTTATCCAATAAGATCTGCCAAATTCGGGAAAGCGGCAGGAATAGATCCAGGGTTGTATGGTTGCAAGCAAAGAGCTAGCGGTTTCTAAAGCATCCTCACAAAGCCAACAAATAATATAACGCATGTGCAAATGTACGCTACATAAATACTCAGTTGAGACAGTGCGCAGGTGCCATTGAGTTTGCACCATGGACATATAAGCGTTGACTATACAATTCAGTCTAGACATTCTAGTCCAGATGATTTCAAGAAACTACTTGATAAAGATGATTTAACCAGATTTTTAAAACTTGATCGAAATATGTGATCATAAAAAATATAAGTGGATTTACCGACTTTTTCTGATTTAATTCGTTTATTTACTGGCCTTGTAAGTCATGTTTATTTAAATTTGTGCTATATGTTGTGTTATATTTGCATAAGGCTGGCAGAAGATGTTGCAGTCAGGCTATTCCTTTAATGGTTGGACTCGCTATGATGGACTTAACTCCGGATGTAAAACCCTTCGAGCTGCAACATCCAATGACCGGTAATAAACGACATACTACTAATAAAGTTGCATTGGCACATTTTTAATAATACTGATCGGAATTTATATTTATGTGATTAAAGGCGTGTTCACACGCTCAAACTTTTTGCTCAAATTTTGAGCTCAAAATTTGAGCTCAAAATTTGATCAAATTTTGATCAAAATTTGATGGTGATTTTTAAATAAAAATTGCGATATTTTAAAATTTGAGATTAAAATTTGAGCTCAAACTTTTTCAGGCAATACATCTCGTCCATGATTGGCTACAGAAATATTAATGAAAAGTTTGAACAGCGTTCACACGTTCAAACTTGATAAAAATGCAAAAAAGATGCTTTCAAATTTTGATCAAAATCTGAGCTCAAATTTTGATCAAAATTTGAGCAAAAAGTTTGAGCGTGTGAACACGCCTTAAGAATCCAGCGGTATGAGATATAGTTAACAGGCGGCGTTGCGACAGTAAGGACTTGGTGCGTCATCGCAATACACACTGTAGAGTATGCTCTACGCATCAAGATTTTGAATTAAGTCCACATTTTGGCATAGTGAAACAAAAAACTCAAACAATTAGCATAATAGCTAACCTTATGATCGTTTTGAAGCATCTGGTTTTTGTTGTGCGGAAAACATTTTTTGTCGTAAAATTTGAGAAAGGAATTAAAGATTAAGTTTAGATATGGATTTAAAACAGTAAGTCTTTGCTTGTTTTAAATTGCTTATGGGTAAACTATATTTATTGTCTGGATGTGACTCGGTGACGATTAGATTCCGTAAAACCTGATTAATTAAGGTAAAATTTGTGTTGCCATATTATATATTAAGACTATGACATCCAATAAGACAAATACATCAGTATAAATAATAGTTTATCTTGGCTTTTACTATGCGTTAGAGGTTAATGTTACTAACGTGCTAGGCATAAGCTTTATATATGCTAAACCGCTCAGCTTTAGGTGAAATATTCTAACAGTACTCAACTTTCAACTTGACACTGACTCTACATGCCAAATTAATGCCGCGAAAATACTTACTAAAACCTAAACCCTAAGTATATTGTATACAGTATGTGTAAAGATAACCTAAAGATACAGAAACACTGGCTAACGTAATTTCAAATGAAAATAAATTTATCAAGAAATTGCTTTAGCGTCGTTTATTCTGAATAGAGGCAATAGTATTTCGAAGCGCTAAATATCATTAAGTCGGAAATTAAAGGATAGATTCCAGAAGATTGAAATATTAATTGCTGTGTGAAAAGAGGGAATAAGAACTACTGACTGCAAGTCTTGTTGCAAGCGTTGAAGAACTGAATTTGCTAACAGTATTTGATTGAGAAAATTTTTGACGTCATTGTCGACGTTCCTTAAATAGTGTCATCACGGGGAAACAACTGGCAACATCTATCCGCCAACTCTAAACAAGCTTTGCACGAAAATATTGTGTATAGTAGACAAAGGTTAAACACGCAATTGAATGTGTCTAAAACAAGTGTTTTGTATTCAGGGGTGCTGTGGCATGTCTAGAATACGTGTTTTCAGCCTTTCAGTGAAACTTAGAACCTAGATTATAAAATTAAGATTAGAACTTAGATTATAAAATCAAACAGTCCAACTGAGCATTGCACATACTGTCGTCTTCAGCGCAGAGTAGGTTCTGCTGATCGAAAATGACACTGAGTCATCTGCGCAGCAGTTTGTTACTGAAACATCCGAGAACCAAGCCAATTTCCGAACGGGAGACTAAATCTTCACAGTTCATTTATTCAAGTTCGATAAACATATTTATTAGCGATTATGATGATAAACATATTTTACATTTTGTTATAAACATATTATTTTATATAACATTTAGCCGCTTTCGTTTGCTCTATGAAATAGTTCTACTTAGGTTGTAAATGCTACGGACGATAATTTACGTTTACGAGGATGCGGTGTTTCTTCGTAATCACATTGCACAAATCTGACTACTTTGAGTAACTGACAATATAATTATCGCTGTAGCAGTCACTTTAAATATCATACTGTACACTCGTACAAATATCCCTTGACAGACGATTGTATCATCCTTCAATATTTGGGCATTACAATAGTTTTTAAGACTCAAATTAGCGATTTTTGATATGTTTCTGATTAACTGTTATTGTGTTCGTGATAGTACAATTTCATTTGCGTACATAGTACTACTCTTTAAATATATGTTGCTTAAAGACTTCATTGTGTGATCGTTGCCCCACCGCGAAGATTCGAAATCGTTATTGGGTACCTCATTTGGGACCACCGACAGCCTATCAGTTTTATTAGGCTCATTTACTCCAACAATACTTTCATTTCTGAACTAGCTGCAGAGGCAAAATGCGAGCATTTCAGTAGCTTATTTAAGTCCGACCATTATTAACATCAAAATTACGAATACAATATTTTGTACGTACCATCGCAAATTGTTGACTGTGACAAATAACTGTGGCCGCAATGTCCAAAACACCAAATATGAATTGCACTCAATCTATCATAAACGGATGAAACTGGAATGATCATTATTAATATCTACGATAATTTGGAATCAGGTCAAGTTAAATAGCAGAGCTGGAAGTACATACTCATAATATTAATAGCTTTCTAATATTCAATTTGGAACAAGTGAAGTATACCCTTTCAACTTATTAAGTGAACTTTTTCCCATATAACGGAGGGAGGGGATGGGGAAACTTCACTTGATTCAAAGTTATTACAGTAAACGATCAACACAATCAATTATATTCAGACTTGTCTCCCAAACGATAAGAAACAAAATTCATGGTTCGCCACAGTTCATGAAATTGTATTGATTGCGTCATATAATTTACTGTATTTGAAGCCAATCTATGGGTTGGTGTAGCGGTTGTGTTTAACACTTGTAGCGCACGGTGGCTTTGTTTCTTCCTTCTATTGTACCATGTTCGGGTTATGTTTTTGATGTATACTTGTGGATGTTAATTCAGCTATTGATAAATTCCGCTGATTGTTTGCCATACTGGAAACAGGGAAGTCTTTGCTCCTGCTTCGGGTGGGCAGGTTACATATGGCCGAATTGGACTGTTCACTCTGACCGGTACGATTTCTTGGTGTTTGGCACACTGGAATATGTTGGTAGAGAGAAAAACTTCTAGAAAGTGAAGTTATATTGTAATGTACAAATGTAATTTGCCATTTTTATGCATTTCTATGCTCTTTGACCATTCAATCTAAAATCTAATTGATTTGTAAACCTAACAGACCGCAAACTTGTATGATTATGACATGTCATTTTCGGCCCAGGTTACTTTTAGATGCAGTAATCCATAAAGTTAGTGAAATGTATTAGTACGGCTCTGTAGGCCTCCACTTATGCTTATCCTTAGTCTAAGCGTCTATGCCTTATACATGAGTTGAAACTTAGCTTTAGTCTATCGAAAACGGCATAGCTTGCATTTTACTTCCGCCAATAAACAATATTTTGGCCTCATTTTTATACGGAGCATGTCAGGAAAGCACCAGAATGAACACTGGCGTGTGCTAACCAAATCGCGGCAGAATATGGACGGCTCGGTTCATAATCTGCAGTATACTAGCTAACACAATATTTGTGCTTGACTATAATCTTTAACGACTGAAAGCGATTAGACATTTTGTTCTTTCGTCGTGATGACTCTTGATAATTTACTATCGAACTTTTTGAAATTAGTAACAACTATGCTATTTGAAACAAGAGCAGGACGAAGTTTGATATTTTTGGATCACATACGTAAGAAATTTCCTTTGCCTTCAAGAAAGTTTTATTCAACTGAACTATTTGATTATAGCTATGGTACAGCAAAAGAAGTGGGACGGTGTTATATGTTTGCGTCAACTCAGATGAATTGAACTAGCATTACGTAATTCTGTAGCGACAAATAATATTATCTATGTATACTATTCTTACCAGTAGCATCTGCAGGATATAGTTGAGCAACGGTACTCCGTTAACAATTTTCTGCCGTTAACGTTCGTGGAATCCGCTAGGCAGCAGTTATGGGCCATCGATCGGCTCGCCATACCTATATGTTTTCTGCTGTGCGTCAGATGAATTAAACTGGACTACACTAGCATTTTTATGTATATTTAGTTGAGAAACGGTACTCCGTTAACAATTTTCTGCCCTCAACGGTCGTGGAATCTAATAGTCAGCAGTTATGGGCCATCGATCGGCTCGCCATGCCTATATGTTTTCTGCTGTGCGTCAGATGAATTAAACTGGACAACACTAGCATTTTGATGTATATTTAGTTGAGCAACGGTACTCCGTTAACAATTTTCCGCCCTTAACGGTCGTGGAATCTAATAGTCAGCAGTTATGGGCCATCGATCGGCTCGCCATGCCTATATGTTTTCTGCTGTGCGCCAGATGAATTAAACTGGACTACACTAGCATTTTGATGTATATTTAGTTGAGCAACGGTACTCCGTTAACAATTTTCTGCCCTTAACGGTCGTGGAATCTACTAGGCTGCAGTTATGGGCCATCGATCGGCTCGCCATACCTATATGTTTTCTGCTGTACGTCAGATGAATTATACTGGACTACACTAGCATTTTGATGTATATTTATAATTTACAATAAACCAATATGCAAGGATTTTGTTCCGTCCAGTACCATCCTGGCATATTTAAAAAGGTAATATAATGTTTATTTTTAAGCAAATATGAGGCAATGTTTAATGATAGTCCTCAAAAACCGACAGTTGTACAACATTAAATATAGTACAATCTTGAAAGTTAAGCCTAGATTTAGGAACGGATACACTAGCCGTTGTACGCCGAACAAAATCTTCATCTCCAAATCGAGTAAATTTTCGAACAATTGCTAATGAAGCAATTACGAATATTAAATTCATACTGTAAAAAAGAACCTTTTTTGACAGTCAGCCGCCCATTAAAACTTGCCTGGACCGCCGCTACCCGCCCAAAAATTTTTTATCAGGCGGCCAACGGCCCGGACTTTTCACGTTAAAGCCGGCCCTTGCCCAATACTATTGCAAAGAAAATAGCATAATTATTGCTTTGCGCTTGTTAGCTTTATATATAGTAAATAGGAGCGCGCACTTTCATGACGTTTCCGTGTTCAAGTCACCCCAACATTTTTGTCAAACTCTTATAGGTACGACATAGAATTCTGTACGGCCAGAAAATTATGTTTTAGAGAAATGCCTTCTTTATAAACGCATGTATATATCACTGAGGACTGTTTAATGTTAACCAACCATTTTGCGCAACGAGAAGGGAACTAAATAAGCTGCAAATGTGATCGTTTGGGTGACTTTGAGCTGTTAAAAGAATATATGAATGACCTAGATATTCCGTGATTTTATAATATATTTCTGTGAGGTACCATACTGTTCTCCAGATTAAAAAATTTATACAAACCCGGGAGAGCAAATTTCTAAAATCACGCGACAGAAATAACCTTTTTAAGTATGTTAATAAGCGTTGCTTCTCGAAATTTGGTGTCGGTGTGTTAAAAACCGCGTCAGGCGAAATACTTATTGAATATAGTAGTCACAGCGAAGTACTCGCTTCCAGTTTCGCCAGTGTATTCATTATCGGTGACGGATACACGCCACTAGCCGCTTGCAATCCAAGCAACCATAAATTATCTTGGGTGCCCTTTACCCCTTTAAACGTTTATATGGCACTATCAGAATTAAAAAATAAACAGTCATTCACCGGATGGCCTCATTCAATATTTTCTTCACCAAATAAAGGGCTCGATATGCTTCCCGCTACATATTTGAACAATCGTTTATTAGTGGATTGCTTCCTGATATTTCGCTTCACGCTGATATAACAGCTGTTCATAAGAAAGGAGATCTTGGAGACCCATCAAATTACAGACCTATTTCTCTGGTTTCAAAATGTGTGCAAACTGATGGAACGAATTATTAACAGCCATGTAAGATCCTTTTTTGAACAACATGATCTCATTGCACCTAACCAGCATGGATTTGTTGCAAAGAAATCTACCGAAACTCAACTGCTTGAAACAGTTTACGATTGGGCAACAGCTGTTGACTGTGGAACTGCTGTTGATG
>JASANE010009828.1:0-18101 GCA_030248225.1 Trileptium ribeirensis
CTCATCCATATGGGATCTTAACTTACAGCTAAGATTTGTACAAAGTTGTGGCCAGAGTGTTTTGCTCAAAAACATAGTTTTTTGACAACGATTTCAAACGGGTACCAGCAATTCTTAGAAATGATCATTTAACTAACCAGTGTTCGATACCAACATAGGAATGCTAAGTTTGAAAAATATAATTTGATAGCACTTGTAACACAGCCTATATTGTTACAGTAGTTAGATAGATTAGTAATAAGCTGTATTACAAGTTAGATGTAGCACAGCCAAGCGTGCGTTAAGTGATTTGACTGTATGTCACCGTTTAATGGTTCAAACTCGTGGCGACGCACTCGTCTGAACTCATGCAAACAACCGTGCGAGAAATCTCTTAACGCACGGTGGCCGTGCCACACCTACTTAAAGTACCGATTCTTATCGTGAATTTATAAATCATGTCTATTTCAGCAGACTAAAAATCTTAAATTTTTGAAATTTTGTGGGGAAACAAATTCGTTAAGATTTTCCCTCCTTTACCGCCAGTTTGCCCTTTCCTCCCATTTTTGTCAGTTTTGCCCAATTTTTATCAAGTTTGTTAATCTTTGCGATTTATATATTGGAAGATTTCGGAAGAACCTGAAAATTTATACAAAATTAATTAGCTCTACTGTCCTAGGTTTTTACATAGCTAGTTGAAAATTGTCATAGCCTTTGACCGTAGTAGGACTGGGCATAACTAAAGCGGCAATTGTTTGCACTTTAATCGTACTATTTTCTAAATACTTATAGCTGAAACATAAAGCAGGCTAGATTACTGTTTATTTATTGAAGATACTTTTAACCCGTACATATGAGCTATCCTTGATTTCAACGGAGCAATCACTTCACCTTCAATACCCCCAGAAACCGGAGGATGCATTCGACACGGCATCGGCTCCCCCAGCCAACCGTCAGAGCAGGTTTTAGTCAATCAATGCGTAGCCACCTAGAAAAAGCCAAGAAAGGCGCGTCATCCTACATAATGTGAGTGAATATTTGGTAATGTTAATATATTAGGCTAAAATTCTTTTGCATTATCTTTTTTCCGTCTAGTCTTGCCCTATTCAGCAAGTACCATTTGGAAAACAAGGGTCAAAAATCTACCAGACTACATGCCGACACGATGCGGTCACGCCGAAGGCGGTGCACATTCATTTTGGGGTTTGATAGTGTCAGTAGGCCAGGGAATTTTCTGCATGTCAATAAACACAGTTATGCTGATTTCAGAAACGTGGCCGTTCAAGCTCGAATTGTCGGCTTCCGGTCGGACCAATCCCCGACTGCGTCAGCTAAGGTCCGGATCATATCATCGAGACGATGTACGCAGTTTTTCACAGAATTCAACCCTGCGATCATAGATCACTGCATTGAGCATGTAATTGACAGAGTGTCGAAACATATCAGAGTTCAAGTACCAGGACTTTTGACTGTTTCAGAAAACAGTCGATTTGCCATGTTGTCTGTACAGCACACGGCGGAAATTGGCTTTGCTCCGAGTCGATTGCCAAAATGATAGGAAATATCAGCTATCGATATATATATAGGGTGTCCACAGTAACGCCACAACTTCAAACTGTTGCTGAGACCGACATGCTTACAGGCCTCACGCTTTCAGGAATTATAACCGAACATATTGTAAAATATTCACGTTTAACAAAATTTCAGATACTAGACTTGATTTGGCTGATATAATAACAGCAGTAAGATTGTATTCAGGTAACCGAAATAGCCGCGAAATTATGCGGCGACGGTTTCAGCGTTCGTCTTCACAGCCCCTATAAAAATACAATAACTATTGTATCTCTGTTAATAAAAGGTATGATCTGAACAAGTTCCGTAGCTGACAGCTGACCGAACATGCGACACCACAGACGACATTCCTGGGTCATGCTGGCGCAAGTCGATATTCCTATCATTTCAAGACACAATTACAAAGCTCAAATGTCAAACCATTGGCCGTCGCGGCTGTCGAAACCGACACCAGAAAATCGCAACTCGTGTTTCCTGAATTGTCTAGAAATCGTGGGTCTAAAACCTCCTTAGCTGAACATTAGTTCAGGCTGTGGATAAAACGGTTACGATTATTACGATGGCAATGTTGAATTTTTAATAAAATGGCTATAGCGTCTTGTCGATGATCCGAACTTAGCTGACTTAAGTGCGTTCTGACCCGACGGAAGCAATTTTGAACTGAACTGCCCCCGCTCAACTGGCATGATTGTGTTTATTGCAATGCAGAAAACATTCATAATACGTATCGAACACCTTGATGAAATGCTTCTGGTGTCAACAGAGAGAAGCGGTTGGGCTTGTGGTCTGGTTTCTTCGGGCTGTTCTTTTTCGACGGTACCGTGAATAGAAACAGCTATCTATTGATGCTCGAAATGAATTTTATCCTAATATGCAACAGTCACCAAATATTGGCAGGCTTCACTCTATACATGATGGCGTGTATCCTGGTTTTGCGATGGCTGTGCAGCGTTGGTTGAAGGTAACCTTTTCTGACGGTCTGGCTGGAGCGCTGATGCCCTGTCGTTTGATCCTGCAATGAACCTCTGTACTTTTCTCGTTGGGAGCAGTTTAAAAGCATTCAAAGGTAAAGCAACGTTATACCCGTTGTGGCTGAAAGACGGTATATCGGAGTAGCTTTCCCTTCTGAAAGCTGACATGGTTCGAAGAGTGTGTCAAAGTGTGCGCTCTTTACTGTGAGGATGCATTGATCTTGGAGGCAGCCCGGTTCGCACCTAGGATAAGTGTTATTTATCAAAAATTTTAAGTTATATACGAGAGTACGTGCGTACCAAAACGCTTTTCGATATGTTTATTATTTGGCGTGCTGAGCAGCTTTAACGCTGCTGCGTTATATGCACGGGGACACCCCTGGTATCGGAAACAGCAGCAGGTACACAGGCATGGTAAAACTAGTGTGGACCTTAACAATGGTGAAGTGATTGCTCCGTTGAAATCAAGGATAGCTCATATGTACGGGTTAAAAGTATCTTCAATAAATAAACAGTAATCTAGCCTGCTTTATGTTTCAGCTATAAGTATTTAGAAAATAGTACGATTAAAGTGCAAACAATTGCCGCTTTAGTTATGCCCCAGGTCCTTTACTACGGTCAAAGGCTATGACAATTTTCAACTAGCTATGTAAAAACCTAGGACAGTAAAGCTAATTAATTTTGTATAAATTTCGGGTTCTTCCGAAATCTTCCAATATATAAATCGCAAATTTTAAACTACTGTGGCAATTTTGATATAATTACATTAAGCTCGCCGAGGCGGTTCAGAAAATTTACACGACTAATGGCACTATTTTATATAAATAGAATTTCTTTTGAGTTTACCAATGGGAACCCATGATTACCAAAAATTAAAAATAAATTTATCGATATATATTTTATGCCTAGGCCATAGGTGCCCATAGCAAAAACAAACAACGTTTACCCCAACCCCCTCTCTGCAACAGGGGTAGTACCTCCTGGGAACTTCATTTTAGCAAATTTCGCGCAATTTCGAGATATGTAGAAACTTACCTCCTCTCCACCGGAACAAACTAAATTACCAAGCCTGTGTACCTGCTGCTATTCCAATACAGGGTGTCCCATAGATAACGCAGCAGCGTTAAAGCTGCTCAGCACGCCAAATAATAAACATATCGAAAAGCGTTTTGTACGCACATTACTTCTGCATATGTGACTTTAAAATTTTTTGATAAATAAGCCCTTACTGCTAGGTGCAAACCGGGCTGCCTCCAAAAGAAATAAATGCATCCTCACAGTAAAGAGGCGCGCTTTTAACACACTCTTCCAAACCATGTAAGTTTCGACGAAGGAAAGCTACTCCGATATACCGTCTTTCAGCCACAACAGGATTTGTGATTTACCTTTGAATGCTTTTTTTAATACTCCCAACAGAAAAATGTCAGGAGGGCTTACATCGGTCAAACGACAGGGCATCGGCGCTCCAGCCAACGGTCTGAAAAGGTTACCTTCAACCAACGCTGCACAGCCATCGCAAAACCAGGATACACGCCATCATGTATAGAGTGAAGCCTGCCAATATTTGGCGACTGTTGCGTATTAGGATAAAATTCATTTCTAGCATCATTAGATAGCTGTTTCTATTCACAGTACCGTCGAAAAAGAACAGCCCAAAAAACCAGACCACAAGCCCAACCATACTGTGACACCAGAAGCATTCATAAGGTGTTCGATAGTATTATGAATGTTTTCTGCATTGCAATAAACACAATCATGCCAGTTAACGAGGCAGTTCAGTTCAAAATTGCTTCCGTCGGGTCAAACCACTTTAGTCAGCTAAGTTCGGATCATCGACAAGACGCTATAGCCATTTTTTTAAAAATTCAACATTGCCATCGTAATAATCGTAGTTCACAGCCTGAACTAATGTTCATCTAAGGGGTTTTAGACCCAGATTTCTAGCAATTCGGAAAACAGTCGATTTTCTGATGTCGGTTTCAACAGCACAACGGCGAATATTGACTTTGACTATAATTGTCGAAATGATAGGAAATATCAGTTACGCAGCATAACCAGATGTCGTCTGTGGTGTCCATGTTCGGGTCAAGTCAGCTACGGAACTTGTTAGATCATACCTTTTATTAACAGAATCAATAGTTATTGTATTTTTATAGGGGCTGTGAAGACGAACGCTGAAACCGTCGCCGCATAATTTCGCGGCTATTTTGGTTACCTGAATACAATCTTACTGCTGTTATTATATCAGCCAAATCAAGTCTAGTATCTGAAATTTTGTTAAACGTGAATATTTACAATATGTTCGGTTATAATTCCTGAAAGCGTGAGGCCTGTAAGCATGTCGGTCTCAGCAACAGTTTGAAGTTGTGGCGTTACTATGGGACACCCTATATATATATCGATAGCTGATATTTCCTATCATTTTGGCAATCGTCCGACAAAGCCAATTTCCGCCGTGCTGTTAAAGCCGACATCGGCAAATCGACTGTTTTCTGAACAGTCAAAAGTCTGGGTCTGAAATCTTTTAGACCTATGTCAATTCATGCTCAATGCATGATTATGATCGCAGGGTTGAATTTTGTGAAAAATACATACATCGTCTCGATGATGATCCGAACTTAGCTGACGCAGTCAATTGGTCCGACGAAAGCAATTTCAAACTGAACGGCCACGTTAATCAGCATAACTGTGTTTATTGACATGCATAAAACCCTTATAACACTATCAAACACCAAATGAATGCCGCTGGTTTGACAGTATGTGTCGGCATGTAGTCTGGTAGATTTTTGGGCCCTTGTTTTTCGATGGTACTTTGAATGCAGGCAACTATCAAAAAAGATGATGCGAAAAGAATTTTAGCCTAATATATATTCAACAGTTACCAAATATTCCCTCACATTATGTAGGATGGCGCGCCTTCTCACTTTGTGATGGCTGTGCGCTATTGGTTGGACGAAACCTGCTCTGACAGTTGGCTGGGGAGCCGATGCCCTGTCGAATGGATTGCTCCAGACTTTTTTCTGTGGGGGTATTGAAGGTGAAGATATCAAACGCAAACCACAAACCCTGTTGTGCCATAAGAGGCTATATCATAGAAGCTCAACCTTCTGGAGCCTGATATGGTTTGATAAATCTGCCGAAGTGTGCGTTTTCGACTGGAAGAATGCGTTGATCTTCGAGGCGCCCAAGTTTCCACTTAGAGTAAGTGTTATTCCAAACCTAAATTTGGCGTAATGAATCACTTCAATGCTGGGGCGTTACTTATAGGACACCCTGTATATAATACAGCAATGTAATCGTTTTAAGCACAGTAATAGAAACCATATAGGGTACGTTAGATTATCTGTCGCGATTGATTAAAAATTAATAAAACATTATATGCAAAATATTTATATCAGTAGAAAACTAACTAAGGCAAAATATATCACCAGCCTTAACCAACAGCCATTCCGAAAGCATTCAATAACCCTATAAACTGCCTCCATCTTAACCAGTTGATATAAGTGATCATTAAAAACATTGCATTGCCAGCTTCAGCAGCCATTCATTTACCAAACACGGTGTCTATTTAATAGACACATTCCTATCAATTTTAGAAAGTATAAATCACCGTTTCAGTACAACATATATGTATATATTATAATATATACATATATAAATATATATAATTAATCAAAGTTTAGCCTATTACTTCACTAATCAAAATTCAGCGTATTGCTCCTTGTAAAAGGCGCTTAAACAAAAATTTTGAAAATAGCGATATTTACGTATTTATTTTACCAACATTTATGCGTCTTGCTTTAATTAATCAATTAATTTAATTACCACTAATCTAGCCTTTATTGGGCCTTGAGCTAAATATTTTCCCTGCAACACAATCTGCTAAACTGAGTGTTATAAATATTTTTTCAGTAGTCCGTCCCGGCTATCAAACCCTAAGACATAGCCACTCCGGCTAGTACAAACATACTAGCATAGCTTAGCTATTTATTTTATTTATGAAGGGCCGGGTATGGTTGTGCCTTTTTGTCACGAGGTGGAATTGGCTCTATGACAGAATTCGGCCCTAGGTGCACATGTCTTAAGGCAAACGATGCATTATTAGTTGGGTTTCCGAGTTTTCTTATGCGTGAGTAAACTTAAAATGAAGATGTCAACCAACCTTATTTGTAATAATCAATATCGGATAACAAACCCTTGAATCTAGAAAAAGGCTGAATTTTGGCATTTTCCATTTGCAGAAATTCAGTCCCCTAATACGTAACCATTTAAATTTGGATTATTCAGACAAATTTAATGTAAAAGTGACGTCACAAGCAAATAGATCCTATAGTTAAGCTGTTGGTGTTCCCGAACAACACCGGTTAACTCAAATTCGACAAATTTCCGTTCTCAAAAATTCGGGTAATTTTCTTGAATTTTCGTGAACACGAAATGGCTAGTTTTCAATCGCGAGCAATGTGTTGGCGAACAGTTTTGCGCTGAATTTCAATTGACTAAAAAGCGTTCGGTAACAATTTTTATTCAAAATTACAAAATTGGTTGGTTGGTGGGATCACATTGCTTACTCGCGTTCGATTTGGGTTTGTCAATCATTGCACGGTACACAAATTAACTCTGGCGTCAAAGGTTTAAACATCGCGATTATTTATCGGTACCAAGGAGCCTAGTAACTTAAAAATATCATAAAAAATTTTTTTGTATATATATTTAGTATTATAATAAATAGTTCCTGATCCGCCTCGATTAACTTAGCCAATCTGTTCCGAAACATACCGTTGTACCTTTAACCTTAATAATTTGCAACTTAGGGGAATCTAAAAAGACTGTAAAATGTATACAGCTGTAACCAACCTATTTTGGAATAGTTGGCCTGGTCAAAATTTTTGTTATTTATAAAAAATAATGGTCAATATTAAAGATCGTATGTCATTTTTGACAAAGGCTTATCAGTCACTTTGAAACATACGTGCTCATAGGAAGGCAGGGGGAGTAACCTCACTGAGACTCGGACCACTCTGGGGCGTCGCCGAACTCGCTGGGATATCGTGATTTCGTCTGAGGCTCCGCTCGCCGCCAAACGCCGGAGTCGCGCGAAAAATTTTGACAGAAATAGGCAATAATCGGGGTAAAATGAGCAAAGATTGAGCGAACTTGGTAAAAATTGGGCAAAATTGACAAAAATCGGGAGGAAAGGGCAAATTGGCGGTAAACGAGGGAAAATCTTAAACAATTTGTTTCCCCACAAAATTTCAAAAATTTAAGATTTTTAGTCTGCTGAAATAGACATGATTTATAAATTCACGATAAGAATCGGTACTTTAAGTAGGTGTGGCACGGCCACCGTGCGTTAAGAGATTTCTACGCACGGTTGTAATGAGTTCAGACGAGTGCGTCGCCACGAGTTTGAACGAGTTAAACAACACAACCGTGCGGTCAAATCACTTAACGCACGCTTGGCTGTGCTACATCTAACTTGTAATACAGCTTATTACTAATCTATCTAACTTATCTAACAATATAGGCTGTGTTACAAGTGCTATCAAATTATATTTTTCAAACTTAGCATTCCTATGTTGGTATCGAACACTGGTTAGTTAAATGATCATTTCTAAGAATTGCTGGTCATTTTTAAAAATCGTTGTCAAAAAACTATGTTTTTGAGCAAAACACTCTGGCCACAACTTTGTACAAATCTTAGCTGTATTAGTTAAGATCCCATCATGTATACATACAGCTAATTCATGATTCATATAAACTACCGGGTGAGACTAGTCTCTTAGCAAAATATTTAAATATTTTTGTAATGCTAAATGGTAACACCAATCAGGCTATATATATTATGCTGCATTCATATTAATGCGGCGTTTACGTTATAAGTTGCCCGCCATGTGGAAGTTTTGTCCACGTACAGCCTGCCTAACACCGTTAACGATATAGTGTACAGAACACCATCACTGTATTTTAAGCAATTCTATATAGTGTTTCGGACACCATCAGCATTTATACATGGTGTCATGGACACTATTAACTTCTAGCTAACGGTGATGAATGTCCTTTGGGAAGATGTCTTGACGTTTTTTCCGTTGTATGATGTTTACACGGTTTAACTTCTGTCCGCGCACATCCTATGCAAAGATTTCAACGCAGTGGTTTATGGGTTACACTGAATTAGCGTAAATCATTTGAAATTTGAGTTAGCTAGTTTTCCCGCCTTTTTTAAAATAAGTATTCAAACATAGGGTGTCGAAGACACCATAGTGTAATATACATGGTGTCAGCTATACCATGACTTGTGCTGCACTGTTTGTCCGTCCGAATACCATGCACCGTGGTGTGGTCATGACCACACGTGGACAAATCTTCCACATGGCGGGCGTTTTATAACGTATACGCCGCATAAGTTCTATGCGCTAAAGCAACATCTTTGCCACACGACAAGTGGCACTCTAAATTCTGGCCCGTAAGAACATATCTTCGACAGTCATGAAGTTGAGTTTCCAGTCGCTCTAAATTCGTGCACCAACGCAAGATATGTAACCGCATACAACTTTAGGATTTTATTGATGTCGTCGTCATACTAACACTAAGAAGCGCCATGTAGGCTGCAGTGTCACTTCGGTAACTCATTCTCGTGACTCTGCGGCTTATCAACGAAAGGTGGGATCCAAAATTCTGGCACCGTAACAACATATGTCGACAGTCGTGTAGCTGAATTAACGGTTGCTTTATGCATCATTTACAGAGCGGTGTATGTACGAGTTGCACATCGTAAGGTATTGCAGCGACCATGTTGTAATAAAACAACATTGTCATGGTATTATGTTTTTGCAAACTTTTCGCAATAACGCAAGTTTAATCTAATTGCATATTTCTAAACGATTTTCAAATACAATTACATGACATTCAACGAGATGCTGGCACTGCTACTTTGAGTTACTTGCTTACCGTGAGCTGCAGCACCACGAGGGTGTAACTTTAATGGTCGCAATTTTGTGTGAATGCTGCAGCACGCGTGCATATATAGCTTAGGCTTAACACGTCACATCTATGCTCGTTAGCTTCCTTATTCTCAAACCGTTAATCGAATGGTAGTCGAAATTTCGATTAACCTGTTGTCACATGAATATGTGTTTCGCGTAGTGTAGAACAAACTTGTGCCCAGAGTCGGATTGAACCTAGATGGCTAGGTTTTTAACCTTGTACGTTAGCCATGACCGGTTGCTTAGTTCCTTGAGGAATATTGCAAAGCGAGCGAATACAATGCTCGTGCGAACGCACACACCAGAACAAACTCGGCTAGCGAACCGCTTAACAACAAACTCTGTGTCAAATGTGTTTCACACTACGATAGAAAGTTTACTGCGTTTATGTTATAAAGGATCCCCATGTGAAAGTTTAATCGGGTGTTAGAATCCCTCAGTCCGAGATTGGTCAGTTTTGGAGCTACAGCGATAAGCTCGATGTGCTGGTTCAGAAAATGTCCATTTTAGTCTCATTTATAGCAAGTTTTGTTCCATTTTTTGAGCTACCTAGGTAAACCCAAAATTGAAAATTTTCCTTGATAAATGTAAAACTATATATATACTAATCGAACCGCATTAACAAGCTGATTAAAATGGGGATCGGTTCAGAGTTAACGACTTAGGTTTAGGAATTCATATATAATTGGAAGTAATGCAATGTTTACGTTATAAAGGACCTCCCATGTGAAAGTTTTGTCCACCCTGAGTGTCTCTACCACCATCAAATATATGGTGTCTTGGACACCATGGTGTTCCTGATGGTATTTTAAGATAGTATAAATATGTATTGTAGTGTCCATAATAGTATGAATGGTGTAACTACACCATAACATTTATATGGTGTTAGCTACACCATGCTGTTATTTGCACGCTTTATGCAATGTGTTTATGGATGGTGTCCTTGACGTTGTCAGTAAGAAACAATAGGTAGATTTAGCCACAATAATCATGTTGATGGTGTCTCATACACCATATATTACATTATATAGTGTAGGTATATAACGCATACCACTGGATGGTGTGGTCTAGACCATTGGGGGACAAAACTTTCAGATGGGGGTCCTTTATAAAGTAAACGCCTCGTAACTTCATAACTCGTTAAACGGTTGGGCTCATTTTACTACCATTCGACTCAGCTCGTCAATACAGTTCTAACATGTATATAATTATACACTTATCGGGAAAAAATTGAAAATTTTGGGTACCGAGGGGAATCACTGTGTAGCCCGAGTGAGACCTAACTTATGCAGGAATGCTCAGTCTGACAGCGTCAATTAACAACCTAAAACTCTATGCTAGAATTTTATCTGCGAGTGCCTGTTACACATTAGTTTCACCCAATGTTTTACTATACTAAATATACCATATATCTAATATACACAAAAAAGACATATATTTACATTAGAACAGGACAAACCACATGTTACACGATACACCAAGACACCGATTGAATATTTCTAATTCCGCGAGTGGACTTTACCACCGATTGCAAAAATGAACTGCCTAAGCTTAGCGCGCGTGAGATTAAATAAACTTTTATCCCGGACCAGAAACCTAGAAGATTCTTTAAGTCATAGTTTATACAGTTATGGAATTATGAAGTTCTTCCTGAAACTTAAATTTTAATTTTTGTGTTAGAGAATAAGTTTTTGCGAAATTCAAGGAATCCATAACTTATAACGAATTTCGGAAAATCCAGCAGAAACACACATTTCCGCTAATGTAAGTGTAATGGTTAGGCAGGCCACTCAGGGCTTACACTCAAATCCGATAGGTAACTAAACCTATCGCTCCAGCACACAAAATTTAAAATTTTTAATTGTTTTAAACTCTCTTAATCTTAATAATTTCAAAAAATAATAAAATTCTTATAGCCAGCTATGACCGAGGGAATGAGATCCATAACTTCTTAACCCGTGGGACAAATGAGGTCAAATTTGGTGTGCATGATCCATAATGTGTCCTACGCCGTTTGGTGCTAAAATCCACTGCCGCCAAATCACCCATCGTGGCTGTTTTTTTCTAATTTCTCATGATATTTAAACGACTTGGATCTACACATGCGTGAAATTTCAATTTTTAAAACAACAAACTAATACGATTTATACACGAATTAATATGATTTTATACACGCGCCCTATAACGATACACATTTTATATGCATGAAGCTTCAATAGTTACACACTAATAAATATAAACGCACACAATACACACGATGCTTACAGTAAACAACAATACATGACGCAACCGTAACAATACAAAATACCTAAACGCTTCAGTAGTTACACAATAATAAATCGAAACACACAGTACACATGATAGAATACACTAAGTAACGACGGATGGCGCAACCGTAAGATTTGCCACACGTGTTTTTCCACCATACAACTACGCATGTCTAAGCGAAGCTGTTGTAATATAAGGACTAAAATTGAAGCCTGATCAAAAATAGCGTTACAATTGGGAACCCGAAAAATCAAAAGAAAAATTTGCCATAAATATTTTGTGAAAATGCGTATATTCTGATTCTGAAGACTCGCATATATTATCAGCGCATAAATAGGAGGACAATCGCTTATTGGCGAGCCGCTAGGATTGCAGTGGTTTTCATTTAAAACGACGACGTATTCCTGTAACTTTGCTACAGGCTATACAATCGCATGGTTTACAAAATCGACAATTGGCCATGTTCGATGTGGTTTCTATTGGACATCAGGCTAACTAACTGGAAAGCGATGAGAGATTAATCATTATCACCCCTTAGCTTTTCAATTTATCGAAAAGGTACATTCTTTTAACTGTACTGTTGGTGCTTAGAAAGTTACTATAGCCGGAGTTTTATATTAATTTACGTATTTGAGCGCTACATGTATACGCTTGCACAACGTCCCAGCGTGTATAATTCTTTGCGGTGCTGTCTGGCTTCTGGATTATCTGTACTAATGACGATCATGTTAAAACAAACATAATTATAGGGCGTGGCGTACGGAGATAACGCTCATAAGCATTGGAGCAGGACCTATACAAATTGATCTGAATTTTTCTATTTCTAGGCATCTGACATAGATTTGTTTTTACCAGTATTACTTATTTAGTAAACTACTATTTACCATGAACGATGCGGCCGGAAAAGAAATGTAGCAGCTCATAAATTGTTAGGCTTCGAAGAAAGTGTTTATTACAGTGCAACAAGAAACGCAAAACAAACTATATAACAAAAATTACACAGCAACATACGAACCATGAGTCAATGTAAATTGTAAAGAGTGTGACGCCATGTCATGAAGGGCAATGAACTATAGCGAATTTTTAGTCAGCCCGATCCATACATATACAATAATAAACATAGAACCGCTATGTACCATTATACAGCGCCCAATTACTGATATATTTAAAGTCTGGGATAAAGTTTTACTACATTAGTGCGGTTACTGTATATGCAAAGGTACTCACACGAAATTGCGCCGAGTAGCTGCCTCTCGTAGATGTTTAATACCGCTGGGACATGCTCTACGAAGAATCCCTGTTGTTTATCTGCAAAGCCAAAGCGTCACAAATATTCCACTAGAGTATTAGAATTTTATGCTTGACAATAATGGTTAAATATTTTATAGTGGAGGAAAATATAAAGCAATTGTTGAGTAGTATCTTGCACTGATCAGTCAAAAAACCTGGCTACATAATACTAAAATAACCGACATTTTGCTATAATACTCACGTTTTGACATGTGACTGCGATTTGACCGTCGCGGCATGCTTAATCCAATAGGCATAAAGCAACATAATTTACGAAAAAATAAGTGTAAACGAAGCTGTGCTTAATGCATAGCACAAAATACGTATCCTAACGTGAATCACGCATAATAGCTATATTTTCTTAAAAACTGTAAGCTAACTCTTAAGTTTTTTTAAAAATAAAGACATTGACGAGAGCGCTTGAAATTGTAAACCGTTACCTTTTGGTGCAAAAAACGATTGAATAGTCGAAAAACTAGCCCAAAACTGCTGATTCAGTACTAATTTGAAGCATAGCTATTACAATTACTATATATTATCAATATGATCCTAGTCCATATTCATAATGGTGCACAGCAAATGGTGATTGGAGTTACTGGTAAAGTTGTCACTGTCATTTAGGGTGGACACTTATGTATTTAAGTGACACCTGTTTTACTGTCGAGTGCGTAAAATAATAGCTAAAGATAAAAGTATCGTACTTTTACTACAGATAACAGCGCTGATGAAAAGTCATCCCTAGTTAAATACTATTTTAAAAAGCGTCGCTTGCATCAATATATCAGCTTTCCTAAAAACGAAAGATACAGTAAAGTATCGGTTAACAGAAATAATAAGACGTAAAATGCATGCATAGCCGGCTGACATAAACGAATGGGAAGGCTTGGAGTATTTGCAAAAAATAGGTCATGAAAAATACCGTATCGATTCATTCGATCAACCGACCTTTGTGTTAGTAAAAGTACACTTACTGTTGGCAAAGTGCAAATCAGATCTAGTCTGTAGACTGGTTGATTTTAATGCATCAGATCAAGGAACACTACCACAGCAGACAATCAAGCCAGCTGCCTCGAAGAACCCAAGGCAACGCCACAAGCCAATACTGTAAACACAAAATGCCTACTATATTAGGTTAAGCAATTATTAATATAAAAAGTGTATACTATCGTTTGTAAAATGTTATGCGTATTCATCTTTAATTGTACCAAATCAAACGGGCGGATTTCCATTAACAGTTCGGTTTTTAGCTCTGATAAATCCTGACACGAGGTAGTTCCAAATATAGCTACATGTACAAGTTATCAGCGATTTGGTATAGATAAAGTATAGAAGATTAGGTAACAAAAACGGTAAAGATCTTTAATAGTAGTTGATGAATAATATCAAAAGCTGAAGGAATAAGAATGTCAGAGTTCATCAATTTCGTAAAAAATGTCGCTAGGTATTCCGTTAATGCCCATAGGTTTGCCCTTCGGTATAGAAAAAGAAATAATATAAAATATCCTAATCTGCAGAAAATTTTAAACATGCGCAGATGGTAAGTACCACGTAAAGTACACAAAGCGTTATAAACTTTAATTTTGATAAAAAGCTTTCCTTTCGTTATATATTTGAAAGGAACTATTTTTGAAATACGAAAAACCTATCATCAAAGTCATGATAAAGCGCACAATGACTTGTAGACATCATTGATTTTCACATCAAAAAAGAAAGTCTCCAAAATAAATTTGTAATCATAAAAACCAGGAGAATAATAGCCGACCATGATCACGAAAAATCTCGTCGGTTTTGAACTTGATAACCGCTCAAGCGCTTCACGGCCTTATGACGTTTTGAATTAGGCTATTACTTCTTTAGGCTAATTAATTTTCCCGAGAAAACATGAAACAAAAGTGCTCAAAATCTCATTAATGCACATAGAACATTAGCAAACTCGCACAAGTAGTAACTAATTAAATCAGATTTTGTGTGAACAAACACAAGGCGATATAAATGTAAACTAATGCTTTAATCCCAATGGCACCCCGCAGTAGCTAATCCTGGTGAGTGGACATAAGAGATCACCATAGAATAGGTGTTCACAATGAGATGACATTCGCTATAAAAATATCGCAATAAAACGAACAGTATAGCTTCTTCAGTTGCAAAAATTAGTAATACCAACTTCCTACAGCATGAGCCGCTGGAGTTCCAATTGGCTGATTCAAATAACAATCAAACTATAAATTTGAACAGTAAAGATTACAAAGCAATCGCTGCATTGTGAAGGTAGAAATGCCAAATTTACGAAGACATAACGTCCTTTCCAATCGCCACACTGCTGACATTATGCAGGAAACGTATTTTGACTGCAAATAATACCGAATGAAAAGCTTATAGTTTCTTACTCAAGCTTGCGCATAAAGGTAAGCGCTTCGATCATGTAAAAACATAATATTGCTATTTATTGCTGCCATTAATATAAATTATTTAATTTGTACCAAAACATGCGGCCGCGTTGCAACAAAAACACTATGTTGGAATAAAACGTGATTCGAAAAAAATTCAGTGCTTACAGATCATGCTTCGCTGTAGTGCTTTATTCACCACGACAAAGCTTACACATACACCGTCTACTGCATTTTTTCAACATTATTAACGATATTACGTGCCACGAAGAGTTGGACGTTTATTTTTGCGCCACTGAGCAAAATGTCTTAAAGCCATAGCAGACGTCGAGTTTTCTCTGATGGTCGCGCAACCAAAATCTAAATGAATCAAATTACTCGCTAACTAAGAGTTATTTCATTATTCGGCATGCCTTTCTTTACACTCGTTACAGTGTTTCTGATAAAATTTTAAGATAGTATACACACGCAGCGTATGGTAATGGTATGGCGTAAATTACACCATAAAATTCCTTAATTTATAAAGTTATACGGTATCAGCCAGAGATGGAACCGGGTGACCATATTGTCACCCAGCCGTAGAAGTGAGTTAGCCGCAAGCTAATTTCCAAACCAGTCAATATATAACAATCTGCGTATGCATAAAAACGGTGTTGCAAAACAGTTGAATATCTGCATGGCACACAGCTATTACACACGTATACAGCTGCATTTTCGGCAATGTCTTACAGACAGAGAATACACGCCGGGATAAAAGTATGTATGTGTTCAAATTTAAATGCAAGCAATTTGGATGTGTTTTAGAAGTAATTTGTACTAGGACCAATTCTAGCCCTAAGATATCCCAAGTGCACCACCATTTTCCCAGAGTGGTGCCCGAACAACCCCGGCTTCCGGGACTCCCCGGTGATTTGCTCGACCACCTAAGGGAACCGCTTAGCTTAGCAGGCTGCCGGCGGGTTTACCAGAGTGTACGGCCTGGCCCCTATGTCCGCCCACGTACCTAGTGGTATGGAGGTCCCCCTGAGAGAGGGTCATCCTCTAAGCCTGCTCACAGGTAATAAGGCTGACCCGCCTTTCCCTCATAAGCTTAAGAGTATCCGAGGCCCGAAGTGGACACGCCCTGTTGATCTGTGTGCGAACGCTACTCAAAAGTCCCCTTCAAAAACATATACTTTGGATCGCTGCAGGTATGAGATAGAATTGGGGGTACTGAGGAGCTACCACCAGGACCTATTGTAAATGTTCGCTGGTGGTCGGAATTATGCGTATACACTGAGCCAGTTTTAGGTAGTGCCCTACAGTAATAACGGTGGCTCATTCCTTTGGCATCACGATCAGGTATTACTTACGCGGGCAAGCACCGATTCTAATTTTACTACCTATCTCACACAAGGATAGGGCCAACATAATGCTTTGCTCCGGCAAAATTGACCTAAGATTCCTTGTATGATTGTGTCAAGATTAACATATCGCTTAGGCTATTTACTTCAAGAACTGTTTTAGTGAAATGCAGAGTCCTCACAATTTTAAACATATATACAAAATTATATTTATTGAACCAATACAAGGCACTAAGCAGGGAGCCAAGTCGATATCCCCACGATGATAAAAACTTGTATTGTTCTCCGGAACCTCACACAAGATATTTCTTTCATTTCTTCTCAAATATAACTTTCTCGGAAATTCGATTTGAGAAGAACACATGAGTTTCCCAAAGTTTTGATAACCGGCACGCATGGTTTTCTCCTACTTTGCTTAACGAGAACGAAACCCATGACCTTATAAATTTTGTTTTTCCTTGTTTCGCATTACAGTTAACGGCCTACTTGTGAGAAATTTTCCCTACGAACACCTTGAGTTCAGTTGCACACTTCTGTTCGAGACTCGAGTCACCCGCGAACACTTCGCCATACTTACGCTAATAGTCTGCTCCGTGTCCCAAAACCGAATTACGCTAAGACCAAGGGGAAGGGCTATCAATGGAAAAAGGATGAGGACCCGGAATCCATGGTCGCGTCTCCTGAAAACAGGGCGACGTTGCCTGCCTCCCCCACGAACCAACGTGAAAGGTATAGTTCCGACGAAGAGCTCTACCGTGGCGGCACGGTGGCAGGGTCGACGTTCCAAAAATTGTTTTTATTAGTGAAAAGGCACAGTTACAGGGGAGCGACTTATGCTAACCTCGAAACCGCAACGCTCGCGGCCAGTCCTCCCGGTTCGACACACTACCCTTACATTTCAGACCTGTTATATCCTATCCAGGTCCGCAGTCGTTCGCATCAGTCAGTGAACATACCCCTGAACGTATAGCTTTCGTGCGAAAAGAAGTACAACCCGGCACGGCGGACATTGGGTTTACATGGGTTGAGAAACATGTAAAATTCTCGCATCTCATGTGAACGACTACGTCCCGTCTCTATTCATACTATTCCAAAATTCCTTACGTTTCGGCATGAAGTTTCGCTACGACTGGAGCCAATCGCGAGTCACTGTCGTATGGGAAGAAAAATTCTCGATGCTCCCTTTGTCTGAAATTACGTTGGAAGTAGCCGGCCGGATAAACTTATTTCTTTTGATGCTCTAGAACCGCGACGGTGATCGCTACTGCCTCCAAGCTCGTAATCCTCCCTTTTTAATTTTCTCCCTAG
>JASANE010009831.1:0-33581 GCA_030248225.1 Trileptium ribeirensis
CTCCGAAATACTTTTGCGCGATTTTTTAAACACAACAATTTGAAGTTTGTTCTCTGATAAGTAACTTCTATGCGTTGTTTTTTTGTTCAAACGCAACCACCGTTCCTGGTATGTACTATACATCATTCATTACAGCGATTGATAGTAATTAATCTTTTTGTAGCAAATAAACTCAAAAAAATATTACAATCTCGAATGCTTACTTTAATCTCGAGTGCAGTTTTGGGAGGCTTGTTTGAAATAGTGACATCGTCGAATGGGTCACCTAAAAACATCATATATATCACGCACAGCCCTGTTTTAAAAAAGCGAACACCTGATGCAATTTTGCAGAAAAGTTAAAAAGACGTTTTTACTCCTGTGCAAAACCATATTCAAAAATATTTATCGTCTGCCCGTTAAAGTATTTATAGTACTCACCTAAAAATAATTATGGATTGCTCTAGACTCGCTAAAAAATTGTTAGAAAGAAATTCGTTCTAAAAAGACCGTTAAACCATGAAAAAAAATTCGTCAAAGCCGCTGTAGTAATGCTGTTCGTTCCAACCATTACGTAAAATAATAATTGTTAGTCGAACCATCATCGAATTTTGCTTTTACAATACAAGAAAATGCTATTGGTACCAAGTAACATTTCGGTATTTTAGCGTAATAAAATAAACATGATGTTATAATATTTTCATTGAGAATTATGAGCGTTTTTTTTCGCAAATGTGGTACATTGAAAATGTTTTTCCTTTTTCACGCATATCTGTGGTTTTCAATTAATCCGTTTAGGAATCCGTTGACCCACGCTTTGGGCAGAGGAAACACAATGAGCGGCACACCACAACACCGAAGTCAAGTGAAGCGTAGGCGGTTGAATGAATAACGATTAGAGTTAGTGTTAGCCAGTTTGGAAATCAACGTAATTCCAATATATTGCCATATTCTGGACATCCACCTGCCTTGAAGGAAATCTCAAGAATTGCAATACGATGGCAGCCCTGTAGGTTTGTAGCAGACCCTTTTTGAGACCAGAGACTTTTATAATATTCAAAGGAACTAGGTAGTTGATCGTAGGAGTACAAAAGTCACGCAAAAAATTACGTGCAAACGAACGCGAAACGCGAGCGAACGCTGTAACGTTCCGTTAAGACGCTGCAAAATCAAGTATTTTTTCGCTGAGACTTTCTCAATTCGACTTCAACATATTGCTCTATAGTACTATACATTTTTTGCTCTACAGCACATTGTTTTCGGATTTGCTACACATTATTTATCAAACTTTTATTATCTAGTGGTTTCAATACGCGTTTTTACTGCCAAAAGTTTATTACAGGGTGGCCACGAAACCCGATTGAAAAAATTCAAGGGTTTTCAAGGGTTTTCAAGGGTTCTTGGCAAGAAAATTCAAGGGTTATTGTTGAAAATTCAAGACATATTAACCGATCAAGTCTTTAAAAATGAACAACTTTAATCCTACAATTGCTACATGTACTACGAGCCAATTGCTACGAGCTAATTGCTACATATACTAAATGATAACCTGCAATGTTTCAAACTTACAATTTTACACCTGTTAATCTGTAAGATTATATATATGATTATATATATACAAATTAACAGGGAAAACTGCAAATCTGAAACATATAGAAGGTATCAAACGTATATGTGTAACAAGAGATCCTCTCAAGCAAGATCAAACGACGAACAGTTGCGTGAAGGTGTTGCTCGGAAGGTAAAAGCCGTGTTCCCTGTAATAAAATTAGCATTGAATCGGTTTTTGATATGTTATAATGCGCTGAGCATCTTAAATAATTCAAGGGTTGTCAGCAATATTTAAGGGTTTTCAAGGGTTTTCAATGGTATTTTAGGAAATTCAAGGGTTTTCAAGGGTGAAAACAGCAATTCAAGGGTTTTTAAGGGTTTTCAAGGGTTGCGGCCACCCAGTTATTAAAATTGAATCTACTATTGCATTAAGCTTGCATAATTTGTAATATATTTCGAAACTGCGATTCTCTATAATGTTTAACATTTTTGAATTCGACTTTATCAATTGAAATTGTTGCAACTGAGTGGAATTCCGGTTTAATGATGACTGACAAAAAAGCGAAAACTAACTTCAATTTATATACGATTAATGTGGCTTTGTGAAAATTGTGCATGCATATTTCTGTTACATTAGTCATTTTTAAATACAAGTCCCGATATTATAAATTAAAGGCGTGTTCACATGCTCAAACTTTTTGCTCAAATTTTGTGCTCAAAATTTAACGGTGATTTTTAAATAAAAATGGTGATATATTAAAATTTGAACTCAAACTTTTCAGGTAATACATCTCGTCCATGATTGGCTACAGGAATATTCATGAAAAGTTTGAACAGTGTTCACACGTTCAAACTTGCAAAAAAATTCATTTCAAATTTTGACTAACATTTAAGCAAAAAGTTTGAGCGTGTGAACACGACTTAACTTTAAAAACTGAATTAAGCGTAATGCGGCTACTTAAAGGCCGCGCAATCGACTTGGAGTGTTCAGTTCAGTTGTTACTTCGTTGGCGAATGATAGTCCAGGTATTGCTTTATTAGAGCGCAGTTTAGTTGCTAGATCTCTGCAAATGGTTGCTTGTAAATTTTTCCTACCGTTGGTTTGAGCTGAATTTACTGCTAGCTATCTGATAATTCAGGTGGACATTTACAAGCTTGCTTGATTCTCAGGTTTTACGAAGAGATGTCGAAGTTGATGAATGCTGGTAATATGAATTTTATGAATTTTGCCCTCCTGGGTATAGTTGAATATTTTTGCTGTTACAACTGATATTGAATTTGATCACTTAGTTATTCTTGTTAAACTGCTATCGTTGCTGAATTTAACCGTGTGATTACACTTGTGGATCTGTTGTTCTGACTGAATCAGACCTTTTGGTTAGTCTATCTGCAGTTTAAACTATTATTTACACTTGCTAGATTTTGGAAATATACATAGTAAACTGCAATATGCCACAATTGCTATCGGCTACTTGATTCCTAGTTTCACTTCTCCACGTGTCAGGTTTATTTTTGGCAATAAAAATTTTAGCAATCTGCTGAAGCATTTGGGATCCAGCCATTCGTAACGGACAAAAAGACTATTTCCAGAGGCTCATTTTGTTTTAGCTATTTTAGCTTTCGATTCAAGGTAGACTGTCGTTACAGTTCGTTTACAAACGGTGCTGCGTTCGCTTCGGTGTGCACTTATTTTTGTCCGTGACTGTAAGTCATGCCGAATTAAAAACAGTATTTGGAAGATTATATTTACCTTTACGATTACCGCCGAATACCATCTTACATTTATTGCCATTATAATTATAATATTATAATAAATACAGTTAACTCACCAACAATCGTAAATAACTAACCTTTTCTAAGAAATTCCGGCTTTAGAACGTATCCACATCTGCCATTTTGAGAGAAAAATCCCTCATAGAGGTCCATTTCAAGGCCGGGTGTTTGCATATTCATTGTCACTGAAAGAAAATAACATAATAATATTAATACGATGTATTTAGCAGGTAACTAGTTTTATGTTTGACAATAGTTTAAAATTGCGATAAGGCACTGATTTAAGCACAACATGCAAACTGCATCAACATACACTGCAATAATAATAACAAAAATCATAATGGATAGTTTCGAAACCTACTGTTAAAGTACTACGGAGACTGTCGTAACTCAATCAAGGTACGACTGAGCAATTTTAAAATTGATTAGAGGTTTTGTTAATTAATGACATGGAGGGCCCCGAAGTCCCCCCTTCCCCACGTTTCGGATGGCCGTGAACAGGCGAGTTAAATGTCACTTTTATTATTTCAATTAATTAATATGCGAACCAGCGATGATTCCAAACTGATCTCTCTATATTTATTTAAAAATAGTACCATAGGACTGATTCGATTATGACGGTACTACACGATAAATGTGTTAGCGAGCACAAAATAATCTAAATCAAAACTTGATATGCATCCGAGAAACTTTTTCTGCTAATTTTGGTAATCCCAAAAAAATTCTATTCTACCACGATGTAAATTTTCTGTTATTTATTTCGGTAATTTTCCATTTAGTGAAACACCAATGAAAATTTCATACTTTGACGTGTTTCTGATTTCATATCGGTTATTACAAAATATACTGTTTGCCGGCGTCACGTCACGTTACCTTGCGTAGTACTAGTGCGTGTGGGACCTGCAGGAGCTGCCCAAATCCTCCTGGCGAAGGTCGAAATACCTGCGCGTCCGCTCACTCCACGGAAAGACCAGCCAAGTACATATAGCTGGGCCAGAAAACCGCTGAACGCCTGAGAGTTTATCTCAAGTACACATGGCGATACCATAATTTGACAATAATACTAAATTTAATCAATATTATCTTTTCCCCAAATCGGATTCAAAGCCACTTAATTTGCCCCTCTCCCGTGTAGAGTGACCCGCGGAGAAGCCTATGGCGCAATAATAACTATCCACCACGACCGATCAACGCTACTCGTACATACCAAACTGGATACCCGCCAGCCATTGCGGTATCGGATTATTTGCCCCTCTCCCGTGTAGAGTGACCCGCGGAGAAGCCTATGGCGCAATAATAACTATCCACCACGACCGATCAACGCTACTCGTACATACCAAACTGGATACCCGCCAGCCATTGCGGTATCGGATTCATATTGCTCGAGTCAGTTCGAAGTCCCTTCGGATACGACTTGAGCATGTAGCGCGCCGTAAACTCAACCGTCGCTTTAAGGTTCTTCGAAACCTGCTTGAGCATTTTATTTTCGCCCCAACTTGCAAAACTATCCGGTTGCTTGACTACAACAAAACAACACAGATCGAATGGAATAAATTATGCTAATTGATGGGTATTTACCTAATTTGCTCCGAAAAACAAAACTGACAGTACCGTATGTAGCATTGATACTGTCCAGATACTTGCCTGGACTGATGCTGGCTTAAATATTGGCCTGTATAGCATCTATCCCGGCCTGGACTGAGGCTGGATTAGATACTGGCATGTGCAACTGTGCCAAAATATAATACAGTTTTTAAAGACACGATTTTTGCACTTATTTCAAGATATAAACATACATATATTTGTACATACAATGAAACTAGCACACATCTCTTTAAGACGACACTCATAATAATTATTATGAGTGTTAATTAAGAATACAATCTTAGACATATTCCAGGTTTCTCCAAAGTGGGGTGGCAGGTTGGGGCCCCTGGCACTTTTATCTACCTCCTGGCAGAACATAGGCGTTCCCGGTTGAGGGCCCCGCCAAAATTTTGGCACTCCTGGCAAACCCGGTAAAACACCCCAGGACATAGAAATTAACATTTTTTACAAAAATCCCTTTCATAGTTAAAAACTTGACCAATTTCAGAAAAAAACTATTAAAAAGTTGCTTTTAACTTCAATTAAGAATATGTGCCTATTTATGAACAATTGTTTTTCGATGAACAATATTCAATTTTGAAAATTTATACCCCCCAATTCAAGCCAAGGAGCCCCCAGTCCAAGCCCAATGGCAAAATTTGGCACTCCAGTTCCGAACCACCACCCCCTGGTGTATGCCCCATGGTAAAATTTACAGTGAATGGATAAGCCAGTAATTAAAACAAATCAACTCAAAAATATTCCCTTTAAAAATCTACTTCCTTCGGCAGTGTAATATCGAATACGACTATTATTGTTATTGTTAAATTCTTCAGATTATAAAAATTTCTTTGATCGTGAGAATATGAAAGCTGCGCGCTAAGTCGGTGCTAAGACATTGCGGTACAATTTAGTCATAATCCATCGATCAGCTGAGTTACTCGCCTCCATGAAAACTATTTGATCAGAACTGCTTAGCCATCCTAAAGGCGTCTGAGCAGAAATAGCTCGACCCCGACAAAATTCCACACAGAACAACTCGAAAAACATTGAGTTGCAAATAAACCTAGATATACAGTACTCACTACAATTTATTGTCTGTCGCCTTACATACGAGAGAACAAAAACAAACTATAAAATGCCAAAACAAAATTTTAATTCCCCATGACCAGATTGCGAGCGAGCAGCGGTACTGCATGCTATTCGCCAGGCAATACTACCGCATTTCTACCGAGTGGGTGGCTCCACATTTTGAACGTGTTAAAATGAATAAATTACTCCAAATCTAAAATAAAATATCTTTAGCCCCGAGCGAATTTCAAGCCAGTCTCGCTCGCCAGTCTGGCAATTGTGGACTCGTAAAAATTTAACATGACTAATTGCTAAATCTCGGATAACTCGTAGTAACTTTAAGCAACGTACGTTTCGGGACATCAGCAACCGGATCGCGAACTTTGACCGCTTTGACAGCTATAACGTCGGACAGGTGAGGAGACAGTGGCAATTTCTGTAATAAAGACAAAAAATAAAACATTTCTCAACAATATTATACAATGTGAAGAGGAGGAACAGTGGTAATATTACATCACCAACCCGGTTGTATAGGGTTTGCTTGGGTCCATTGTATAATCATTATTTTTTTGGCTGTCCACCATATATTGAAAATTTATTTATAGATTTCGAAGACGAGGCTCGCATCGTTAGCTCAACCTGGGGTAGTTTATGCTCCCTGGTAAAATCATCCCCTCTACCGCCATTTTTTAAACGTAAGGACTAACCCTCACTAGCCCTGTGTGACTCCTAAAAGACACATGCCCCTTCTTTCATGACCACTAAAATTTCAATTTCGACCACCACAAATTTTACTTCGCCATATTACTCCCAATTGTGACAAATATTTTGCCTAATTTCATTAATTTTAGCTAAAATGTTGCCCAATTTTTGTCGATTTAACCCAATTTTTTTTGCTAAAATTTTGCCCAATTTCTGCAAAAATTTCGATAATTACAATAGTCATGGTCTTGGCCCCTAGTTACGACCTAACCACATATGTTAGGGGCCACATCTGACCTTGAGTTTCTGACCCCTAGTTTGGGAGGCGTAAAAAATCTGGAGCCATCCAGGTTCATTCTACCTGGTAAAATGCTAGCGAATGGAGAAACCAAAATAATCTACATACACACGTAGTAATATTTTGAATGCCTTGCAGTCGATTTCAAACTACTAATTACAGGCTAGATATGCCGATTACTGTTACAGGCTAGAACCGGGTTCTTAACGGCTTCCTAATACCTTTCCCAGCCAGGAAGGTTCCAAAACTACCACAATGACGCAAACTTCGAAACCAGCAAATACTGGCCTGTCCACAGTGGGGTGGGGGGGTGGGGGGCCCACTTTCCAAATCCCACCATGTTCGTGAGATTTTCCCCCATGTCCGTCCCCCCACTCGGCCGAAACCCCCATGTTCAACTAATTCCAAAAAATTTTTATGTCTGAAAATTTATGTTCTTTGTTGGTCATAACAGTATTTTATTTGGGATTTCACTGAAAAAAACTATTATTTTATTAAATATCTTTAGACGGTATGTATATAGTTTAGTATTTCCTGTTGTACTAGTCGGTAGTGGAACTACATTTTGTGAGCGGAGCTTGGGCTGTGGCATTACGAATGTACTCAATTTTACGTTCTTCAAATAACTACATTGCATAGGGCTTTATCATTGGTAAAAATATTATATTTGAATTCTTCGACCCAAAAACCCCTATAATGGTTTGAATCGAAACGATTCAATTTCAATAAATAACACAAATATTGCAAAATTCTCTATTTTAGCTGCATACGCTTAACTAATAATTAGCTAATTACTAATTAACCACTCAAAATTTTTAATCCCAAATATGAGGTGCACACTCTGACATGATAGGCTTTCAAACAAAAAAAGTTTTTTAAAATCGGTGGTTTTAAATTTAAATTCAGTGGTTCTTGAGATCCGTCGGACCGAACGAACGAACGAACGGACGGACATCGACCTTTTTACTCCCAGACAGAAAATAAAAACGCTTCGCTCAATGATGTGAGAGGCGATTTATTATTTGATCAAACGAAGGATTTTGAGGTCGTCCAAATGCATTGACGAGCAATCGAATATTTTTTTTATGCCACCCCAGACTAAAAACACACAACTAAACTACATCTGTTCTTAGTCGAAACATTGATCAGTGCAAACTTATCATGCCTTTAATGCAAATATAATTTATATAATTCTCATTAAATAATTTGAAATAAACATTTATTTTAATATGATTAATTAAAGCAAGCCAGGAGAAACAGTGTTATATTACGAATATTACTGGGAATTGGGATTAGCTCGAATCTACTGAAACATGCCAAGTCTACCTTTTTCGACGAACAGGAATGGTGTCTCTGCAATGAGAAAAATGTACGTTACGCATCGTTGTAATTACCGACGATACATTTTTACACAAGATAGTTAGTTTTTGAAAACACTATTCTATCGAGTGATTCAGCGCTTTAGAGATTTCTGCAATATATTGATATACGACCATCATCATGGCGTCAGATAACTTTCAAAAGAGGAATTTCCACTATAAAAACTAAGCTAGCAAGGAGCAAGAAATGTGTCACTTATGAGATCCAACAGTGTCACTTCTACGATCCAAAAGTGTCGCCTATGAGACACAACAGTGTCACTTATACGACCCAAAAGTGTCACTTATGGGGCCCAAAAGTATCGCTTATGAGACCCAAAAGTGTGACTTATGAGACCCAATAGTGTCGCTTATGAGACCCAACAGTATCACTTATACGACCCAAAAGTGTCACTTATGGGGCCCAAAAGTATCGCTTATAAGACCCAAAAGTGTCACTTATGGATTCCACTTTAGAGACAACACGAAATAATTCCAGCACAGTTTTTTATTTTTCAACATTTGGAATCTCCCAGCTACCCACCACCGATATCGATTATTTAATTATATAACAATAAGGGACAAAGACTTCGGTGACTGATACCAACAATACCGAGCTCAAAATCCTGTCATCATAGCTTACAGTACTCGCCACAATAATTGACCGTTGCTCGATCATTACTCGATCGCTCGTAAGGTGACAGTCAATCACTGTGGTGAGGACTGTATTATATTTTGTCAAAGCAGCCGTTGGCAAGCTATAATCCACATTCTTCACGTTAAAAATACGCCAAAAAAACTAAATTTTCGATGACATAAGCGAGATAGACACTTGACGTTAACCACGTTTGCTTATTGTGGTTTTAAGCCGACATTGGGTTATGCCGCTGGGCCTATAAAACGCTGCAGAATTTAAAAAACGGTAACCTTTGACAACAAGATTATCATTATTAAACTATATAGTTACACCCGAGAAGAGCTAAGATAGCAGTTCTATTATGCTTTCCGAGTTGTTGAATCCATTGTATCTGCGAAGTATGCATCTAATGCGACCAGCGCTATAGACCTCTTACAATATCGAAAACTGACGCTTGAAGATATTACATTTTTCACGGAATGTACGATTATAACTCTCGACAGTTTCCGCCGCTTCAGTCATTGGAAGAAAAAAACAAGATTTAGAATCTCAGTTTTGAACATTGGAATCATCGTTAGGTGCAGATTAGCCACCCGAGCTACGTTTCCCCTCGCCACGCGAGTTATAGGATTTTACAGCGGAAAATCTTTCTTCGGAAAAAACTTTCTTAAAATCGTTGTTTAACTTAAAATAATATATGTTTATAATCACAACTCAGAATGTCTCAATCTTCTCTTCAGGACCGCATCCACCTGGTGAGGAGGCGACTCAGTCCAAATTGCTTTATTTATAGTTGTGTTTAGTTTAGGTCAATAAGACAAAGTTTTCTCACACAGAAAAGCGACTGACTAGGATAAGAAATAGAATTTCAACAGGGAAATATTAATAGAAAACAGCTTAATAAAGAATGAAGTCCCAATCAAAAATCTTCAAAGAAGAAAATTTCATATTCAATGCTATAGAGGATCTAAAAAATGTCCAATCTAAATTTATCCACTGTGTATTGAATAATTCTAGCGCTTACAAGATACAATACGCTAAAATGTAGTTCGGGTATCCTTATAACCCTAACTTTGGGATGTCGCCGCAAACATGAGTCCGGGATATAAATTTAGAAAAATAACTTGGTTTGGCCGAAGTGGACAGGCGGAGGGGTTAGCTGTGACTCCCTGCAAAAACCGGTGCCCGCCTGGTTTGAGCACCCCCTGGTAAAATGCACCTAATAAAATCTTTTATCTGACCTCCCGTAAAAACAGGTGACATAAAATTTGACAAAATTTTTTCCAGAAATCTCTTTCTTGAACCCAACTGATTGAAAATTGCATTTAATGTCAGTAGAGACCGTTTTACACTATTGCTGTGGCTATTTATTAACGTTTTACACTATTTCTGTGGCTATTTATTAATAATTTCAGCGTTTCTTGCTGAAAAATATTAATTTTGAAAAATTTAAAATTTCGAAGCCGGAGCGCCTCCCGGTTCAACCGGAGAAAGGTGGCAAAACCCAGCGCCCAATACAGTCGTAGCCAAAAATAAGTGCAATCGAAAACGATCGAAATCTCAATCAAATGGAGTTTCGTTTAATCAAAAATAATCGAAATTTTACAATTTTGAAATTTATCTCCAACTGCGCCAAAATCGAAAACGATCGAAATCGATCAAAATTTCGTTTAATCGAAACCAATCGAGATTTTGATCGAATATTACTTAGTTCTAACCGCGACTGTAGTTGCGAACTAGGGAGCCCGGTTTAGGCGGTCTGGCAAACGCTTTGACGAATGCAAAATCCAGTAACTACTACTTTCTTTGACTTTTACAAAAGAGAAAATGTGAGCACTATTTTTACTGTCCAAATAGTGTAAGAGTCGCCTGGTTTTCCACGTACCTTAGCTGTAGAAACCTTCTGACGTTGTTCCTCGATCTGTCGCTGCTTCTCGTCGTCTTCGCTGTCGTTATCTGAGTCTTCGCTGTCGGTGATGCCCTCTTCCATTAGCTCAGGCGGTAATTTCTTTCCCTACGATGAATAAGTGCAGTTCAATAATTACTAGTAACACGTAAACGTGGGTGACGGAGGCATGGTGGTTAACAACGGCGTGAATAGTGCATACAGCTTGTGGAATTTCTAACATTTTTGGTAACAATAATAAGAGGAAGACATGAAAGTTATTTATACAGTAGAATGACAATACATCTATCAAGTTGTACCCATCAATGAAATTTAGTCCAAATCGGCCGAGTCATTCAAAAGTTATAACACACTTAATAATTTTTCACTCATTTTTAAGAGACTTTGCTTAATTTTAAGAGAATTTATAAAGGTAAGTAGATCACTCGTATACAGTCTTTTAGAAAACGTGAAGGTACATGTTATGTCAAAAAATGACCGAGATAGCACGAACGGTTGTCGAGATATGATGAACTTAGGTTTCCCTAAGTCAATTTTAAGAGAGTTTGCTTAATTTTTAAGGAAAGAGATGAACTACGTCAATCAGCTATATACAGCTGTTTAGAAAACGTGAAAATACATTTTATGTAAAAAAAATCGCCGAAATAGCACGAACGGTTGTCGAGATGCGGTAAAAAAGCTGAAAAAATGGCAAAAATCCCTAAGTTTGAGCAACATTTGCTTAATTTTGAGTACAAAGCAATTTTCGTAGAAAAAAGTGCTCAATGAAAGGGCACTCCGCAAGAGAATATGCAACACGAAGAAAAAAAATTTCTAAAATCGGCCCAGGCGTTCAACCTGCAGACCTGTCTGTGACAAACAAAAAAAAGTCACAGAGAAAATTGAAATTTTGCGTGTAGTATATTGATATATATAAAGTTAAATGTACGCCTCCGGCTGCGACTCGCCACCTTCGGTGGCTCGTCTTGCCTCCGTCAATTATACTATAACCAGCCTGCAACTACCGTGAACGTGAGCAGACGAAAAAATATATCGGTGTAATCTTCTTGAGTAATATTTTAAAGCAAACAAACCGAAATCACTGAATAACCGGAATCCGCAAATACGATGAGTTAAAACTTTGATTAGTTTCGACCTCACATTATAATACAAACTTTTGTATCGTTTGGACATACAGTCTCCGCTATAAATGTCAGTTCGTTCGTGTTTGTGCCAGACTGTGACATTTTTTCAAGTAATCATCGAAAGTTGTTCAATATTTTAGCACGTTTGCAATAAAACTACAGCAACTTAATAATAACATTACTATGACCCAGCGTTTGATCGTACTACAAAACTTTTGCAACTATTACCATGAGTGTATAATGCATGAGTAAAGGTGACCACGCCAACCATCCTATTCTGTCATTAATTATGACATATCGAATCGCAAACCCTTGTTAAGGAAAACAGACTTAATTTCATTCGACTTTTCGCTAATCGAAAATTGACAAAATCAAATTCAACTGCCAGAAATTAGACCTTGTATTCGAACAGAATTTCGGCGCTTTCAGATTGCAGAAATTCTGTTCCCTAATGCATTATCATTTAAATTTAGATTATTCAGTGTTCGTGAACAAATTTAATGCAAAAGTCACGCCACAATCAAATCAACAAATTTTGGTTCTCAAAAATCTGGGTAATTTTATTTCAATTTTCGTGAACACAAAATGCTTAGATTTCAATCGCGAGAGTTGTGTTCGACAACAGTTTTACGACAAATTTCACTTGACCAAAAAGCGTTCCGTAACACATTTTTGCACAAAAATACAAAATAGGATGGTTGGCGGGGTCACATTAAGTTACTCGCGCATAAGTGCTAACATTTCCCAGCACATAACAAAACGCTACAATGTTTGGTTCTTCCTCCAATGAACAAAAGGCTTTTTAAAGCACAATTTTCAAGAATATTTAGAATTTCAATGAAACATATTTCCACGTTGTGTACCCCTATCGCTTGGGGTATTAGACAAACATCAACATTTTTGAAAAATTTTGTAAAACTTTTCCGACCGTTCTAAACCGCTGCTCTAACCAAAAGTTGCAGGAAATGGTGGTCTCAAAACCGCTGCAAAAGCTAAGTTCGGCGAACCCAAATAGCAAAAGTCAATGTTTTCAATTAGTGTCGGGTTTCGAAAATTTGTTCCGGAAATCACTGAGACGGCATAAACAGAAATGTAGTAAACGCTGAAGTATTATATCGGTTAAACCACTACTGGTCGAATATGATAAATTTGTAAAAATCCATCCATAGATTTATGACAGGTAAAAAAGAATTTATTGCACAATTAAACGCTATAAATAATTAATCAATCAACATATGAATCGAAAAACCCGGCGTGGTACGCTCGCCCCAGTTCAAGTACCTTAATTAGAATTTTGTTCCTTAAGCTCATCGGGGATGGAAAGTGCGGATCGTCAGTCCATTAACAAATGAATCGAAAAAGCCGGCATGCTACGATGGCTCCGTTTCGCTTACCTTAATTAGAATTTTGTACTTCAGCTCGTCCGGGGACGGAAACTGCGGATCGTCAGCCGTAAAATGCCGCCGAAACAAATATTTACCCAGCGCTTGCTCAAATCGTTCTGCCATCACATGTTGCTGGTCAATGCTACAATGATTTTCGATCGACAATAGTACAGGATACCTGAAGTAATGCAAAAGTGCACTAAAATTATTCCGGCACTAATACAGCCGAAACAATACGCTCAATGCTTCGTACCCACTTAATACCTTTAGCACAATACATACCCCAAAATCATGCAGCAGCAAAAGAGACATGTGATTAAAGACAGATAAACGTATATTCTGATAGTTTTGCAAAGAAGCGACGGTTCGTTTCGAGATTTTTAATTTTTGACTTAGCTACAGCATTCAACCAACTTTAGGGCTGACACACCCGTCGAGTGGTTGTGCAGATATTATCGTTTTCGTGTATTTTGGGTTTAATAGTCTCAATTCACAACCCGTTTTTGACCCAAATGCCATATCTTAAGAAAACCGCGTAGCAAATTATTTGCTCTACAAAATGAGCCCAATTTAACTCAAATATCTACACCGGCTGTCGAGGTAACAATAACCAACGTGATTTTTGAGTCCATCGAGACCCGGCACGAGCCCGTGTGGCCCGTCTTTTCGGAAGAAAAATTTTGGAATCGGCCTTGACGCCAAACTAAGGGGAATAATTGAATATTCCAAGTTTTCAAATGAGCTATCGCGCGAATAAATCCGAGCAGCCAAAGTTGAGTTATGCGTGTAACCCTACAAATCCGGACATTGCCAAATTTCACCACTGTCACGGCTGGTAAGATTTCTTCGCTTCACTCGATTCACTCAGTATATACGCTTACAATTCAATTAATATTTGGTAACTATTAAAACAAGACCACTTATTGAGATAGACAACGTATCATTGCATACTGAATTTGGGTATCTTTAGGAACTTTTCACTTTATAGGTACGCCAGCAGTTGAGATGGCGACCTATGAGCTCACAATCGCAAGGAAAGCCGAATTCGACACCGTTTTCCTAGGTTATTTTTGAGAAAATATTTTATATAAAAACCAAGTAAAAGCACCTCTAAAATAATAATTCACTTACGGTGAAGTAGTAAATGCATACTGAGCGATAGCGTGAAGCGCGTCAATAAGTAAAATCGGGCGGACAAGGGTATGGCCGTGCGTAATGATCGGTTCGTTATTCTCGCCATCCCAAACATCGACTAAAACATTATTCGGCAGCGTACAACTACGACGCTCACACGGACAAAAAATAAGTTCGTTTGCGTTTCCGTTCGTTCATAAACGTGCCCCAAAAAAATTCCATCTAAAATTATACGACAAATTTAGTTTAAAATTTACATTCGTTTGTAAACGAGCGTTCTAACATTAGTTTTTATGTACTTATTTTAGTCACGGAGTGAATATTACTGGCCTGTCGACAGTGGGGGGTAGGGGGCCCACTTTCCAAATCCCCCCATGTTCGTGAGATTTCCCCCATGTCCGTCCCCCCACTAGGCCGAAACACCCCATGTTCAACTAATTCCAAAAATTTTTTATGTCTGAAAATTTATGTTCTTTGTTTGCAAATTGTTTTTTAAACATTAATTACCACTATTTATAATGCTAAAATATTATTTTTTAGCTTGAAATACGTTCACAGTAGTAAAAATGCATGAAAATATGGAAATATTTTGTATTTTTAAGCAAAATTTATCCCCCCACTTTGAAATTCCCCCCGAGAATAAACATGGGGCCCCCCGAAGTTCCCCCCCACTTTTCGGAGGGCTGTGGACAGGCCAGTATTACTGTATTAGCATTACAAAAAAACGCACTTACGCAAACGTGTTTAGCGCGTGCACAGTTATTTCTGTCCGAACTAAATAATATTATGCCAACTACTATGTTTTATTTATGAAATCTTTGGCCAAAATAGTCTTGAGCTGCGAGTACGGCGATGTAGCAATTATTCTCAATCTCAATATACCATGTGAAGAGGGTTCCGTTTCGTCCCTTAGATTTCACAAGATTTTACTTATCTTATACTTAGATAAGTGAAATTTGGAGGTCTCTGGCTAGTAACCACATAAAGCAACACCGACCCCACTGCAAGTTACTTTGACCAAATGATTAGTAGAGCAAAAAAGAAACTTATTTGTAATCTCTTCGCAGGCTGTCAACGACAGTTTAGGTTTAAAAATTGATCATATCTTTCGACGGATGACAAACAATAATTACAGACTGTATAAATCTTGATAATTTACCCTTGTAGTAGACATCTCCTAAGGCGTTTAGAAACATCCAATATGCGAACTCAGAAGTACTGTTAGCAGTCTCGTGAACTATCCATCACAAATTGTTGCACAAAACAGCAAAGCTTCTGTCCCAATAATTATTATCCTGAGTTGGACAGACATTACTCAGTTTATGTCGGCCCACGAATGACAAACGCCAATGCATTGATCGGACCATGTGATCGTCACAGAGTGAATCGCCTAACCGTCCAGACCGCATCGTCTGCGGTGCCAACGCCAATGCATTGATCGGACCATGTGATCGTCACAGAGTGAATCGCCTAACCGTCCAGACCGCATCGTCTGCGGTGCCAACGCCAATGCATTGATCGGACCATGTGATCGTCACAGAGTGAATCGCCTAACCGTCCAGACCGCATCGTCTGCGGTGCCAACGCCAATGCATTGATCGGACCATGTGATCGTCACAGAGTGAATCGCCTATACTTGATGACAGCAACGTATTAGGTTCAAACGCCAATGCATTGATCGGACCATGTGATCGTCACAGAGTGAATCGCCTAACCGTCCAGACCGCATCGTCTGCGGTGCCAACGCCAATGCATTGATCGGACCATGTGATCGTCACAGAGTGAATCGCCTAACCGTCCAGACCGCATCGTCTGCGGTGCCAACGCCAATGCATTGATCGGACCATGTGATCGTCACAGAGTGAATCGCCTAACCGTCCAGACCGCATCGTCTGCGGTGCCATCGTATAATGCCCAGACCTCGTCGTCTGCGGAGCTATCGTCTTACATTAAAACCTTTGCTTTGCAAAAGAGGGTTGGAATAGTTGCACAAGAAACGCTGAGCGAAATGGTAATAGCTCCTTTGACTGCCGGATGCTCAAAAGTATCGTGTTCGCATGAAAAAAATCCAGGGCTAACGGTGAACCTTATGTGGAACGGTCAGCAAAACTTGTACGGAAACTGTATTTGCGACCTGTAAAATGCGATTTGATGTGGCAGTGCAAGCAAATGAATGATGTTGTTCGACAATGAATTCACAAGGACTTTTGAGTTTTGAAAATTAGGAGAACAAGAGTTCCAGCGCGCTTATGTATGAGAAAGGCTACCCCAAAACTATAATGCGTTTCAGAAGCCGGTCATACCGCAAATGCCTTTTCAAACCCGATCTGTCAGAAAAATTCGTATGAAATGCTAAAGAAAATGTAACGGCTAGTGGCCGGAGTTTCAGCAATGCATATCAAGCGAAAAGTTACAGTAGAAGAAAAAATTTACAAACTTTCAGGGCTTCTTTTCGGAAGACAAATTCGAACAGTCTGGCGGCACTCTGCTAGAAGTGATTTAAGAAATCAAAAATCTGTGAGGGGGCTGGGTGTGAGGCCCCTTAATTGGGGGTTCGGGGAAGGTGCTAGCGCCGGCCCTGGTTGTGGGGTACTGTTTCCTCAGGTAAACTAGGGGAACATTTCCACACCACAAGTATTTCCAGTCGTATCTAATTTGGCGGTGTAGGCCCAGCTCAACGCACCCATGTAAAATTTTCGTCCTGTAGACAGACCAGCTTATCTACAAAATTTATCGCGAATTTATAGAAATGCTTACAATTATAATAATCATACATCGCTCCAAAAAATAAACAGAACCCCGAAATCCAAATACGAGTATCTAGATGTTCTCGCCATCTTCAGCCTCAAGGCATTGCTATAGTACTCGCCAGAAATAATTGTCGTCTTTCGAACGACCGAACACTGAACCAAATTGAACAAAATCTATATCAGCGAATAAACTTAGAATATTTCTCGAACAAATTTTACAAAAGCGTGCTAAAAGTTGTTTTAAATAAATCTCGAACAGAATTAAAACGCATTTGGAACAAAATTTTTAATTTTTCGAACGAATATCGGACGAACTTCAAGCGAAAGTCGAGCGACCAGCACTTATTATTTATTTTAAACATTTTCTGGCTACAACTTATTTTATTATAAAAAACATAAAGCAAAACTAACGCTCGACAAGACGAGCACTGCGCATTAAGGCATTAACATATCCTTCGACAGAGGCATCGCCACGAAGCTGATCGCCAACTAAGTATCTGAAATAAAAAACAAACAAAAACTGATAAAAACAATGCAAAAAGCCGACTTGCCCTAAGTATCTGCCGAAATATGTAGCTCACAGAACAACACAAACCTAACTAGGCACATTATGACTATACTAGCTCAATGCTAAACAATGGCATGCTCGACCGAAAGGTTAAAGAGTAAAAAATAAAAAAAATAAATAAAACAAATTTCAGGCACAGACGGAATTAACTGAAGATAAAGTTTGAGTTTGCTTTGAATTTTAGCCTTACTAAGCGAATTTGCGGGTGTGTGCAATTAATTCTGCGACATTATCACTCCAATTTTACTGCAGTAATTTCACAAAAGATAATATATTAGCTGGTTTCTAAAACGAATTTTTTTTATGAAAAAAAACGATTACGTGTTATGACTTGAACAAACGAGATAGTTCGGCAGCGGATGGGTCATGTCTTGGCAAACCGATAATTCTTCATGTCGTATAATTGATCCGTGTTCCGAAAGTAACAACTTTCGAAAACCTGTATAAAGAAAAAATGAATGTATAAATATCAATATATCGGAAGAAAGCTTAAAAAATAAAATGTGTAAAAACATCTGTAATCAACGTCACGCTGTTGCATTACGCACTTCCACAAACGTAATGCCCATACCACCGCGGCTATCGTAACCTCAAGGGCGGGCCTATTGGGTTCAAACTTTTGGGATTTGGGTCAGGCCCAGGAAATTACGGAGCTTAGCAAGCCACGGGAGCGCTTCGCAGGATGTGTTCTGATCCTGCCGGACGGGTTGCGCATATAGCCTAAGCGGTACTACCTTTGAGGTCCCTAGGGAGATTGGCTCCGTGACCTGCTCTCAGGCCAAAGAGACCATACCACTATTCCCTATCATCGTTCAACCGGGAAGTGCGTTTGGAGTAAAGTTTTCGGTTCTATTTTCCTGAACGCTTTATAATTTATTTAATTTAGCCAGTGGCCCCCACTAGGGTTCGACAAATCCCTAGACGTTTAACGTCGGATTCGCGTGTGATTTCCTGTTCTAGGCGTTCAGCGAAGGCTTTAATTTCGAAGTAAATTTTCCTTATTAGTCGCACGAGTCGTACTCACTCAGTAATATAATTAATACAATTATGAAATCGGCGAGTCAAGCTAAAGTTTGCTTCTTCAGTGCGTGTGTCAAACCTGAACGTGGGTCGTCGATAGGGGTGACGTAATTCAAGCCCCTTTTTGGTATCTATTGCTACTAGGGTCAGCAAAACGCATGGACTACTTGGGTTTGATTTAGCGTTTACTAATGTGTCAAAATCATATATGGACAAGAACATACTGTATGGGCGAATACAATAGGTACAAAGTCATTAGTATGGTACGCTATTAGGAGAATGAGAAGGGCGACAAACGGGGTAAATTGCGGAGTCATGGCCTTTTTCATAGAACTCTCACAGCTGATTCGAACCATGGCGTAAGCTACTGAGCCTTTTCTAACGACAGCTGCGCTCACCTTACTCATTTAAAGCGGGTCAGGGTAAAAGCAAATGCAGGTGAGTGACACGAAGCGTAAAACGGTTAGTTAGAGAGGCGCCATTCAACTAACGACGAGCTCGGCACTACGACTGCAACTAGAGGGTAGGTACTCCGATAAAACAATAGATTCAGGTAATCGAAAGGCACTAAATTAAGGGGTACAAACGAGCATACGGGACGAAGCGTACAATGTGAGACTGCGAGTCGTGATCTTGCTCATCCTAATCACGGCTATAGTACATGATAAGTGAATATTTGTAACTGTGGTAAAGTAGCGATGGGATTAACATACGACAAAGTATTATAACAAAAGAGTAATGGTACATATTGATATAACGGTAAGTTTGGGAGGTGATCATCGGTACGACTCTTAATTTTCTCTAGTGCGACAATGATACGATGCAATTTTTACTACGCGAATACATACATACGGACAATGACCAAGAGTATAAGATAAAATTTTCTACCATATACAAAGATACGACTGGTCACATTCGATTCCATGTTCCTATAAAATCATCCTTCAGGCACGGTAGTAAAGAAACGAAATTCGAGCCTTGATCTATGCTCGTTTGCACGCTAAACAACTTCAAAAACAGACTTTTCTGTGTCTATCAACTTGAGCTAATTTAGTGTCAAAATAGGCCGGGTAAGATATCTTCTAAGTGCCTTATGGGTTCCGGTAGGGTGAAGATGGGACCGAATCTTCTAACTTTTCAGCCCAACCTTTACACAAAATTGTAACTAAAACTATAATGTGTTGTGTACATTAACTGTACTTTATCAACACTAGGAAAAATGATATTTTATTTTGACTGCCGAATTTACACAATTTTAAAAGACACCGGATCAAGCTGGATCCAGGGAAAATTAATAAATTTTCGATTTCAAATGTGAATCGGGGTTCACTTAGAACCTACGTTTGCGCTTGGCTCAGCGGAAAAATACTCTACATTCTTACCACTAGTCGGTAGTCGAACTACATTTGTGAGCGGACCTTGGGCTGTGGCATTACCAATGTACTCAATTTTATGTTCTTCAAATAACTACATTGCATACGGCATAGGGCTTTATCATTGGTAAAAATATTATATTTGAATTCTTCGACCCAAAAAACCCTATCATGGTTTGATCGAAACGATTCTATTTCGGTAGTCGAACTACATTTGTGAGCGGAGCTTGGGCTGTGGCATTACCAATGTACTCAATTTTATGTTCTTCAAATATCTACATTGCATACGGCATAGGGCTTTATCATTGGTAAAAATATTATATTTGAATTCTTCGACCCAAAAAACCCTATAATGGTTTGATCGAAACGATTCTATTTCAATAAATAACACAAATATTGCAAAATTCTCTATTTTAGCTGCATAAGCTTAACTAATTAGCTAATTAACCACTAAAGATTTTTTAATCCCAGATATCAGGTGCACACTCTGACATGATAGGCTTTCAAACAAAAAAAGTTTTTTAAAATCGGTTCAGTGGTTCTTGAGATCCGTCGTACCGAACGAACGAACGGACTGACATCGACCTTTTTACTCCCAGACAGAAAATAACTAGTCGGTAGTGGAACTACATTTGTGAGCGGAGCTTGGGCTGTGGCATTACGAATGTACTCAATTTTATGTTCTTTAAATAACTACATTGCATAGGGCATAGGGCTTTATCATTGGTAAAAATATATTTGAATTCTTCGACCCAAAAAACCTATAATGGTTTAATCGAAACGATTCTATTTCAATAAATAACACAAATATTGTAAAATTCTCAATTTTAGCTGCATAAGCTTAACTAATTAGCTAATTACTAATTAACCACTCAAAATTTTTTAATCCCAAATATCAGGTGCACACTCTGACATGATAGGCTTTCAAACAAAAAGTTTTTTAAAATCGGTTCAGTGGTTCTTGAGATCCGTCGGACCGAACGAACGAACGAACGAACTAACAAACGGACGGACATCGACCGTTTTAATCCCAGACAGAAAATAAAAACGCTTCGCTTCGATCCGTTCAAAAACGCTTCGCTTCGCTCCGCTCAAAAATGTACGACGATACCATGAAAAATAAAAGGTAATGAAAAGAACCCCTAAAATCTAAACTCGGAAGTGCAAATTAGGGTATTTCTTGTCCTAATACGACACGCTGGGAGAATGTCTGATTCGGGCAATTCCTAAACCTAACTCAGCCCATTGGAGAGATCCAAATGGACTTGTATTAATCTTGCAAAAACAGTTGAACGCGATGCCTTTGCTTCCAACGTTCACTTCTAAAGCGTCAACTCGGTGTACGGCGGTAATTCAATCAACAGGTAAAGCTCCAAAATTAGATGCAGGTGCATGGGTTTACAAACGCCTTAGATACTAATTGGGTCGCTCAAATGGGGACGAACGATCGGACTAATTTGGTGATTTTGTTTATACGGGTCAACAAACGTTTGGGAAATTCACTGATTCGGCCTGTGAACAGTTTCCTAAGTTTGAGGATTGAAGGTGTGCTCAATCCTTTATCAGTGACAATAAATAATGCACTTAAACGTGTAAACAGGTCAGTACCGAAGTAATGAGCCGCTTTGGGGCATTCCCAACTTCTACTGGTTCAAATGGTCTAACAAACTTGGCCTACGTAAATGATTTTCTTAACTAATTGGATATCTTAACTCAATTCCTTAATGTGGAAATTGCTCTAAAGCGATCGGAATCGTGCACCATTGGTACTACGCAAGGGCACTCGTGTGGGACAAAGGACCAGCATGGGCGAGTCTCTTATTTACGGCACAACCAATAGATCCTATGAGTCCGGTTAGTTGTTGCCAATTAGGTGGCTATACATTGTCATTGTACAAATTTCATGCCAACTTCAGGGCATAGGGGCAGGGGTTAAAATTGTATTCAGGTACCTACAAATTTCACTCAAACTAGAACTATACATGGCGATGCCTCGTAGGTCATCGGCACTATCATAAAAGTACTAATACTAATGCTATCTTGACTTGAAAACGGCTCTCGAAAAGAGCTCTATTGGGTACTAGCATTTAATTGGTGTTCCTATCGGTTCCTACTCGACGAAACGAGTGTGTTAGTGGCGGCCCCGGTTGTCGGGTCAACCGTAACAAACTTATCTGAGTTCCGCTCGGTTTATATTCTTAGGTTGCTCGGTTTCCTAGTTTTCAACCGTGATTTTAAGTCTAACTCTATAGGGGCTGGGTCAACCTATAATTTTCAATATCTATCTAATTTGCCAGCCTTTCTCTGTGAAATTCCCTGGGATCGACCTTATTTAACGATTTATTAGGACCGGGCCATCGGTCCTCCCAAAAATTGATCCATCGGGCCGAGATCCGGTAGATCCGATATCGCGGCCAGCGACATCAATAACTTTGAAATACAGAAATGTTAACAGTCACAATGGGAGATATCAACGCTAGGAAAATTAATATTTTTCTTTTACCATCGAAAATACATGTAAACGCAAGACCAAAACCTACTTACGAAAGAAGTACGATTTAAGAAATTTGAACTAAATCTGAGCGGCGGTTGCACTGCTCGGGGTTGGACTTCCCGTAACTTTTGAACGGGCCACGACTTTGCCGCGCTTAAGGGTTCAAATGGAAGGTCTAACGGGCCTCTATTGGCACGATAAAATACCATCAAAATTCCTGGAGGGAGTTTCGAGTTATGAACATTTAAAGGTTTAGGTAGGGGAGGACCCTTGTCGGGTCGCCGGGTTTATGATTCCAACGCGATACAACCAGATTTTAAGGTCGTAATCGGTAGCTGACCAACTTACGCAGAAACGGCGAGAGTGTCAACAAATTCCTGGAGAGAATCTTAAAATATTTCAATTTTCATATTTTCGGCGGGGGCAAGCCCCTTCAAGGTCGTCGGGTTTGTGATCCCGACGTGATACTTGAAAGTATTATGCGCTAAATCGATAGTTGGGATCCATCTCTAGGTCCGGGTAAATTTCAGCCAATACACCTTAGAGTAATTCTTGAGAACAATTAAATTTCGCACGAGTGAGCGGTCTCGCTCACCGGGCGTTCGGTCGGTGCGCTCAGTTGTGGATACACAGAAATTCTCGACTCACTTTAAACATTTCGAGCATTTAAATCCTCGACGAAGTTTCCTAGGTAATGTTATCCTACCAAAAATAATCGTCCTAGGTATCCAATAATCCAAATACCAAAATATGCCATCAGATGCTTGTTCCAAAAATCGCAACGTCAACAATATTGTGAGTAAAATCGGTTATGTGCGCTTTACGCGAATGACACGGCCAAGGATAATGAAGAGGCCGTTCGGGCCTAACAATCAATCAGAAATTCGTTTGCTTAATCTCGGTCGGCTCAGGCAATACAATTGCGGGCCAATATCGATAATTCCACTAACAAATATCCAGTCATCACTATTAAAGCTATCATTGCCCGATTTACTAGTAGCAGGGTGTGTTATTCGATTACGAGGCATAATTGCCGCTAATACTAATACTAAAATACACTTTGCAACAGCGTATCTTGGTCGCAAGGCAACCAAAATACGCTGATGGTAACAAGCAGAAGCAATATATATACCGGGTGAAACCCCACCCCTACCCAGGGAGACCGACGCACATCACATGCACATATATATAGTGATGCAACTAGCCTGACTTTTTCCAGTCCAATCAGAGACCGTCCGGACCGACTATTGCTTAACCAGGAGCTCATGGGTCCGGTTGTATCAATAATGTATTTATATTGGTCTATAGGGTCGCGGACCAATGCTGCTGCGCGCCCAGTTTGGTTTCGATGGTAGTGTTACCGTCACGTGGATGCAGACACTCGTTATGTGTTTATATAACATATATTTGACGGGAAGCGGTGTAGGAATATGTTTATTTTAGCACGAAACCGAAAGTACCTAAGTGAGTCGCGATATTTGGTACAGGCAAGAAGTAGCTAAGCGCCATATATTGCCCTTAGGTACTTCTTGCCTGCACGAGTCTGAAAAAGCTGGTGGTTAGCTACTGTTGTCCTTCGTTTTCAGCTATTTTAGCCACTTATAGCCCCCAAATTTTGTTGTAATCTGATTGCTCTCATCCCACTGGATACGAAAGTGCATATAACTCAAAATCAAAAAATTGTCGCTTAGCTACTTCTTGCCCCGAGGTCGCCAATCCATGATTTGTGCCATTTATGTGGTCTATAAATAAGGTGACAACAGGGTCTTGCGGTCGGTTCATATGTACGGGGGAAGATCGGCTTATGTATTCGCTTGCGCAAAGAGGTCATAAATTGATTCTAATTCTATACACGTACGTATTTCAGTGCAACGGTTAGTTTCGTACCCATTTGGATCGTACCCCTTCGGATACTCTAAGTTGGGGAGACATCCGAAAATAAATTCAAAAATGTTGGCCATTACACCTGTGGCCAGGATTATTGAGGTATTCAACTATTTGTTGGCCATTACACTGTGGCCAGGATTATTGGGGTATTCGACTAAATGTTGGCCATTGGATTGTGGCCAGGATTATTGGGGTATTTGTAAATGTTGGCCATTAGAGTACGGCCAGGATTAATCTACCTCGTAACGATCCAGTATGGATCTGTTACATATCCTAGTATTTTTCTCAAACTTTGGACTTAGAATTGACTTCCGCATGGCCTTCAACCCCAAACAGCGTGACTGATTGAATCATATTATTGTAGTGTAGTTTTTACAATAAATAAAAAAATTACTAAGATGTGAAAAAATGTGACCACAGTTGCTAAAATAGTACAAATATTATTATTTAATGCAGGAAGAGTGTCACCAAAAAGCCATATAACACACTCCTGGCAACATAAACTAGATAAATACTGAGACAAGCCCAGGTACAATGTTCAAATAGCTATAACAAAAATCTTGATGACTGTATCAGGAACGAACATAGAAATAACTGTGCCTAAATTCTAAACCTAAGTCAGAGTAAACAGTAGTTGTATAAACTGAATTTGGGTTTTCCGTAAAAAAACTAAAAATTACCTGTCTCGGACATGATCTTCAATTTTCGATTCTCTTCCGCCGGTTCAAACTTGTCAATCATCTTTGCACAATCGTCGAGTGTTATCGTGGCTCTCTAAACCACAAAATAATATAAGTACAACGCTGAGAAGGCGAAAACTGAAGTTCAAGTCACGAATTCGAAGCTTATTAGCGTCTTGCGTTAAACGAATATTAAAAACGGCATTATAACAATTCGCGGTAGACCGTGCAGGAAAGTATATTCTGTAATGTGCCCTGACAATATTAATCGACGTTTCTCTGGACGACAGCCATTCGGATACAATGTACTGGTCCTACGCGATCCGAGGGAATGGTGGTCCAACCGCAAATAAGTTTCGAGTTTTAATACATACAAGGCGATTGGACGATCAGTTAACGACTACAGCACACCAAACTGGTCAGCCATTATGATCAGTGAAACGAAATGGAATCGCATACACGTTGCCCAGAATGCAGCCAAAAGAACTGAGACAGGCTATCATCGGAGCAGCAGTAGAGACCACCTCCATAAAGCAACCAACGTACATCTGGTCAATCTTCATGCTGAATTAACGAAGAAAATTATCCTCGAAACATGAAAGACACTTTATCTATACAGGAAAGATGTGTTCGAGTAAGTTATATAGTCAGCGCTTGGACAACCGCGCAATCTGAGGATTCTTTACAGGGAGACGATAAAGAAAGCCATCCGAAACTATGCGCCAAATCCAGTAGTACAACGAACTCCGCCTAAAATCAACATTGAAGAGAAGCAACCATGCAGAAACGCCAGACGTACCAGATGGCAGCGTCGTTTATGACACAGTTTCATCCTGAACTCATCATATGCGACAAAGAGCATAGCACAAACACATGCCTGTGTCAACAAGGACCGCCATTTTACATCTGTTCAAGTGTCGGATAAACCTCCCCGTGTGGATTTATCGACAAATCCTGTCGCAATGGTAAATTCTTTTGAAATCAAGAAAATGACGAAACTGCCTGAATCATAAACCTTTCTGGCTAAGAAAGCAACAACATCTTATACAAAAACGTTTTCTATTGGCCAAATACATCTAAACACGAATGCTTCTCAACTTTCAAAGTACAAATTGTCCTAAATCACCCACCAACAACGGTGGCAATTCGCTCAGCACTTGTTCGAAAGCAATAAACCCAGACATTTTGATTGTTGAACCCAGATAACATTAAACGTTAGTACTGATCGTCTCGCGATACTAGTATGCACAAAACTACTGGTTGTTCCAAGACTACACCTATAATTCATTTACGTAAAACAGGTCAACCATGTAGCGAGCATTAACAACTACTGACTGGTACACATTCATACACGATTAAAATTAGCTAATTCCTCTATGCGCGATTCGGCGGGGGGGTGAAATGGAAGAAACCTCCCATGATTTTCTCAAAATGACCCGTATTTCTCCCTGCTGAAAACTAATTATACAGCTCCGTTTTCGCTGCTGGCGCTTCGTATAATCATAAAACAATCGCAGACATAGGAATTAGACGCAGGATCGCTACAAAAACAAATCGGATTTATCATTTTGATGAAAACAATAAATTCTCGTCAACTGAAAATATCCACCACTTTTAAAGCCTCAGACTTAATACGTTATAACGCAATTCCAATAAATTTTTTTATCATTACCACAAAAGCTACTGAATAATATACAAACAAATATAGCAGTGGGTTTTACATGTTGCTCATTGATCATGAACGCCTTTAGGTCTTCAGCAGACAAGCAGGCGTCTCGTGAAAATATCAACCACTTTTAAAGCCTTAGACTTAATACGTTATAACGCAATTCCAATAAATCCTTCTTTCTATCATTACCACAAAAGCTACTGAATAATATACAAACAAACATAGCAGTGGGTTTTACATGTTGCTCATTGATCATGAACGCCTGGAGATCTTCAGCAGACAAGCAGGCGTCTCGTGTGCTTGAATACTGTATCATAAGACGCTCGATTTCGGGACGCTGCGTGAGCAGTTTGAAGAATCGGACAAATTCTTCAGAGTCAAGTGAATCCGGTGAAGTCGATGCCGAATTATTGATGTCAGATTTCTAAGCCAATGTTATTAAAATAAAAACACCAATTTTATACAGAGTAATGCGCGACTAAACTTAATGTGACCCCACTAACCATCCTATTTTGCAAAACCCGATGCGGAATTCACATATATTGTTATGGAACAAATAGGAAATTTGATTTGTTTCACTGCTAGCCAAATTTTAGCTATTTTCAATTTAGATAACTACAGTTAAAGAACATTTTGATAGCTTTAAATTCCCAATCGTCTCTGTCCGCCAACAAATTTAAAGTAACTGTGACGTCACATGTGAAACGATTGTACTATTTATGAATAAGTGTCATTGTGAATTCAATACCGCAAAATTTTGTTCGTGAACAAATGTGATACGTGCGAACAGAAATGGGCTTTTTTCGAACGATACGAAAATGTTCCAGAACGCATATTTTTTCAAAAACAAAATAGGATGGTCAGCGGCGTCATTTTAAGTTCAGCTGTGCATAAATAACGTTTAATCAAACAAAACCGCGTATTACATCCTACTTTTTGCGGTAAAAGATACCGGCTTTCATTACTTAAGCAATGGTTCATAATTTACACTTCAAATTTTGAACTCAAAACTTGGTTACAATTTGGCTGCAACTTGTCATGCCGGAGCGAGGCAATTTAAATGCAATGCGCTAATATTTGGAAGTCAAATGAATCTCGTAATGGTTTGTTAAATATTTTGAGCTCCAAATGTGAACGTGTAGACGGACCTTTGTATTCGATGGCGCGAATTCTACAACAGACCGTCGTCGCTCTGAGTAAAAAACCAGTCCGTTTTTCTCCAAAATATTTTAAAGACACGTTTATGCCTATACTAATAGATGAGCATAAAAAATCACTGGCACGAATCCTAAAACAGGTCGTCGTGGCTCTAAGCAAAAACGTATCTTCAAAATGGTTTTGGAGAAAACTAGTTTTTTTAATTAATTCAATGAAATATAAATATTTCTTAAATTCCATTCTACGAACTTTACGTAAACAACAATATTGTTAAAAACTATTCATAATATCCTTCGTTAATTGTAGAGGTATAGCAAAAACATTTCAGACGTTCCGTTTGCTGCACATTTCGGCATATAATGGGGTCTTGTCATAGCAAACGGTGTAAATTGACATGAATTAAGATGCAATTTTTGCTACAAACCCATGTTGTTCTATGTCTTTTGGTTTTACCGCTATAACTACTAACCCTGCTCATAACGGAAATTTTTTGCTCAAAACGATGGAAAACTCAGCTACGACCTGAGTGATTATAAACTTTAGTGCAAAATACGTGCTTTGCTCAGAAAAACGTCATCCACCTTGCCTTTGTCCCTACGACATAGCTCTGTGGGTATAGTTAAGACTAGATTTAATTATTAATGTTATATATAGTCATAACAATACCCACTGAAGTTTTTCTAAGTTTTTTAAGATCTAGGCTCATTGTTTTATAATATTAGTTTCGTTTTTTATATTATTAGTTTTTATAATAATAATAGTTTAGTTTGCTCTTTTCACTGACTATTATAAGTTGGTTGAACGGATTTTTTGACAGGAGCATTTTGCCAATAAATTAGGAACGTCGACCAATTTGATGAAACAGGAGAAGCACTTGCCGCAGACACATAAAAGGGGTGTATTATCTATTAAAGTAACCAAAAGGAATTACAGAGAGGCAAAATTTTTTGTTTAATTACCATTGGACTACGCTAAAAATGTAAAGGTATCCATAGCGGTGAGTAAACACAAATTTCTATGTTTGAAAACTCGACGCTTAACTAAAAACAACCTTTCAATGTAACGACATGGACATTATATCAATTATAGGTTCTATAAAAATTAAAAAAATTATTTATTAAATTTCCAACAATTATAATATCTATGCGGACTTAAAACGTCCAGCAACGAGCCAGCGAGAAGAAGCAAACACCAATTTGAGATGGCTGCATTTATATAATGTTTTCAAATTTTAATCACAATTTTACTACCAATACATTTTGAGAACAATAATTGTTAGCTAACTTTCGTACCTTGAAAAAATTTCATGCGTGGCCTTCGTCGATTTGTATTTGAAGATCGGTCAAAACAGCCCTAATTTCCGCAAACAACAGCAGTCCCTTTCCGTTTTGTCGGCTTTTTGGAAGTAGTCTTGAAGAATAATAATTATTAGCTAACTTTCGTACCTTGAAAATCTTTCGAGCGTGGCCTTCGCTCGATTTCTAATTTATTGAAGATAGGTCAGAATAGCCCTCGTTTCCCGCAAACAACAGCCAGTCCATTTCCCTTTTGTCGGCTTTTTGGAAGTAGTCTTGAAGAACAATAATTATTAGCTAACTTTCGTACCTTGAAAATCTTTCGAGCATCGCCTTCGTCGATTTCTTTTGAAGATCAGTCAGAATAGCCCTAATTTCCGCAAACGACAGCAGTCCATTTCCGTTTTTGTCGGCTTTTTGGAAATAATCTTGAAGAACAATAATTATTAGCTAACTTTCGTACCTTGAAAATCTTTCGAGCATTGCCCTTCGTCGATTTCTATTTTGAAGGTCAGTCGGAAGAGCCCAAATTTCCGCAAACGACAGCAGTCCATTTCTGTTTTGTAGGCCTTTTGGAAGTTGTCTTGAAGCCATTTTACTGGTTTCATCAAATCCATACCTTTCCCAAGCGTGAATGTATCGTATGCCTGCAACAAAATATAATACAAATAACAAAATAATTGTGATTGGTCCGCTGCTACATATGAAAAAATTAACTCGTCGTATTGCAATTAACTGGACTTGGACATCATGTATACACGGACAAAGAAAAGTACCAAGAGAAGGATTAAAGTATGGAAGTTGAAGGAAGGGAAGCAGATTGCAATTTCCAAAAAAGATGGATACGGTTTGGAACAGTAGCTCAAGAAGGATAGTGTATGGGAAAAGTATAACAGATGCGCTCTACGGGTGCCACAAGAAGATGTGGATTCAGAAAAAGTGCCAGCACGACATGGCAGAAACCGGTGGCGGAATGAAGAAATTAAGGAATCTCTGAATGAAAAAAGTGTTTTTAAAAAGTGGATATTGCACAAATCCACAGGAAAATAAAGACAGCTTACAAGAAGAGCAAAAAAGGCTAAGAAGGTAGTTTTGAACGCCATGGAAAACAGAAGCTGAGAAGGAGCTGGAATTGCTGGAGAGATCAAATGGGGAAAATGTTTACGAAAGATTCGAATGATGAAAAAAGAGGCAGGTGACATTGACGAATGTGTTTGTATCAAGGACAAAAAGGGCAAGATTCATTTTGTGAGAAAACCAAGGTTTGGAAAGATCACGTGGAAAGTATCATGAACGAACGAAATGATCGGGATGGTAGTGGTGAATGTCCAAGTGATCCAAAGGACCCATTGAAGAGAGTACGAGAGCAGAAATTATATTGAGCCGTGATGAGCATGAAAAAGTCACAAAGCTCGTGCACCATTGTGGAGTTGTGCAAGGATATCTTGGCTCGTCAAAACAAGAAGAAGAAATGCCAGCAGGTTGGGCCACACCAAGTACTGAATCGATTCAGTATGGCCCGGCAGACTGGATGGTGAGTACCTTGAGAACCAGGGAGTAACCGGAATCCCGGTTCCGGCCAAAAATGGTGTGTTGCGGTTGCGGTTCCGGCAAAGGGCAAAAACCATACCGGAACCGGAATTCCGGTTGAAAAATTTTTGTTGTGAAATTTTCCACATTTTTTTCATTATCTATAGATCGAAACATATGTAATATATATTATACAATGGTCAAGCTTAATATACAACCAAGCAAAAGAAAGAATTAACGAAGCAATTTGCTGTGTGAAACGAAAGTATGGCACATAATTTCAGTAGGAATTTTTCATAATAGCCTGCAGGAATTTGTTAACAAATCAAAGCCATATCGATGCTTGTAGCAGCTATTTTGCACATTCAGAAGTCTGCGGGGTATGTTCGAATTAAACCGGTCCAACTCGGTAACAGAGTATGGCTTACGTAGAAGTACTTAGCGTATGCTTTGCTAACATGAATTCCGTCAAGCACCAGCCAGTGTACTTATTGACTTGGTAAATGAATTGAAGTGGAAGCACCAGCCTGAATTGAAGTAAACTAGCGTTATCTGCAACGCAGCCAGAAACTGGTCTCTTGGCAATGAACTGTATTTGTTGAAACTGTGAGTGCAGCATCACCGTTTGTCTCATTCATAGCATTCTGATTAAAAAATTATCATCTACCTGACGGGCACTGTTTGTCCACCGCTAGCCTAAAAAGTGCCTTTGACTAATGATCAGAAAATTACCTTCTATCTATTATTTTCTCTTAGAATCATATAAACCAATAATTTCATGTTTTATACAGAAGAACATGTAACAAACGTATGTGTGGTAAAGAGAGGCGACTGGAGGCAGAACGGGAAGTGTGTATTCTAAGCTCCATGCGTTGTAAGCAGATTCAATTTCACGCAGTATACGCGATGGTGTATAGTGGAAGGTATTTTTGCTCTAGATGTCCAAAAACCGACATATTGATCGATAAATAAACATTATTAGCTTCTTCAATCTCTTTTTAAAGTTTAGAAAAGCAAATGCCATCGCAATGCAATAAGTTTAATATAAAAGTTATTTTTAATGCAATTTTAAAATCCACTATACCTTCATTTCTTCCTTTCATCGGTTTTACTATATATTAATTTCGAAGACTAGGTACCGGTTCCGGATCCAGTTTAAATGGATGGTTCCGGATCCGGTTTAAATGAACGGTTCCGGTAGCTGGTTCTGGTTCGGTTATTCCGTGCTTGGTACCTATTTACAAAGGCAAGGGAAATGTAACAGAATGTGGTTCATATCGCGGAGTGAAGTTACTGGAACACAGAATGAAAGTGATTGAGAGAGTGCTTGAACGCCGGTTGCGAAGCATTATCGGCATTGATAGTATGCAGTTTGGGTTTATGCCAGGCAGAGGTATAACAGATGCCATTTTTATTGTTAGAAGAATGCAAGAATGTCATATTGTAAAGAAGAAAAGTTGTATTTATGTGTTTTATCGGTCTGGAGAAGGCGTTCGACAGGGTTCTAAGGCTCGGTGATTGAAATGGGCTCCTCAGGAAAGGATGGTTCCAGAAAGGCTTGTGCAGAGCGTAATTAAGCTATACGAGAAAGCTTAAACGAAGGTGAAAAAGTGATGATCAGATCTCAGATAGTTTTTATGTTGAGTGTGGAAGTTTGGTAAGGATCAGTATTGTCACCACACTTCCTGTTTTTCTTGGTTAGCTCTCATATGCTTTCAGAATTAGTTTGGAGGAATTGTTTTTCAATGTGTTTGTATGTGCCAGATGGTTTGGTGTTGCTGGCGAAATAGATGGAGAAGTTACAAGAAGATTTCATGAAATAGAAGGTATTTGAAGACAAAGACTTGAAAGTGAATGTGGTAAAAACAAAGACCTTGAAGGCCAGTGGTGAGAAAGTAGTAGTAAAATTGTAAGGTAGATCCATGCGGTGTGTATGGGAAGAGGGTAATAACAAATGTGGTTCAATGTATTGATTGCAAAAAATGAATTCATGAAGGTTGTATCAAGTTAGAAGAGTGACCAGGAAGATGGAAGGGAGGACAGTGTGCCAGATGTGTAGGAATGGAGATGAAGACGGGTGACGATGAAGTGGAAGGCATGAGTAAAACTGAGAAGGTATATGGGTTCTGTTACCTAGGTGACACAAACAGTGGTGAAGGTTGTCGGGTGTCAGTGGTAAAAAGATGCCAATGCAGATGGATGAAATTTAATGCACTTTCATCAATAATATACAGTAGAAGGTTGCTACCAGTGAACATGGAAGGGAAGAACTACAGGGCTTGTGTTAGGTCAGCAATGGTGTATGGTGCGGAAATGTGGTGTATAAGAACTACTGACGAGGAAATTATGAAAAGAACGGAACTAGCGATGATTAGGAGAATGTGTGGGGTTAGATTTGTTGATCAGAAGAACACTAAAGAGTTGATGAAACAGTAGAAGCCTGAGAGAGGACATCGTGGAGGAAATGAAAAGGAGTGCCCTGAGATGGCTAGGGCATGTAATTACAAGGGACGATAAGAAGAGCCACTGGCAAGGGCATGGAGATTGGAGGTGGATGGTAAAAGGGGAAAGACGCAGGAACACCTCTATGTGATGACGTGGAAAAAGATGGCATCCTACGTGACTTGCAGGAGAGTTGGGCTTAATGTCCAA
>JASANE010009832.1:0-15860 GCA_030248225.1 Trileptium ribeirensis
ACTAGTGGCTAGGGGGGAGTGAACTTCTAACTAGGATGTTGGGCAGATCCCAAGATTCTCTTTTTGTTTATGTGTAAATCACACTCATCTTCCAGGGATGGATCACTTAAATTTATATTTATCCATAGTAAATGATGATGTGCCCTCCAGTTGGCTGCCAGCTATTCTGCACACATTTTTGTGGTTAATACTGCCAAAAATGAGTTTTAAAGGAATTATATGTACTATCACCACTGTTAAAAATCTGTTTTGCAATCTGTATTGATGATAGCAAGAAAAATGCCAAACAGAGTATCATTATATGGTTTCAATGGGTTATGTTGATGAACTCATTTCTCTATGTAGTGTCTTCTTCAATACTTTGGTTTGTGGGCATTGTGTGCAAGGATTATGCAATGCTTACAGCCAATGGGTTTCTGGGTCACCCACTGATGCTTGGCTACATGATACTATACAGTTTGTTACTGTGCAAACGGTTTGACACTCACTGTTCATATTTCACAGCAGTCTGGGTGTCACTGTTTTGCAAAACTTAATCTCTATAGTAGGCATTAATACTTGAATATGGAAAAACTATAGTTTGTTGTTACTGCTAAATGAATTTTTTTCTATATGAGGTTAATTTAATTGTTTATATTGCAGTTGTGTCCCATGTTTGAAAAGCCAATCTCACATAGTAGGCAGCATTATGCTTGTACACTATAAATATGACACTTTCGGTTGTTACTGTGAAGTGAGTTCTCATATGAGGTCTAATTAATGTCCATATTCCTGCAGTCTGGTTTACTGTTTGAAAATGAAATCACAGCAGGCATTAATGCTTGAGGATTAAACCAGACTTCTGTTATGACTGTGCAAATGTCCTATTAGGTCTACTCTCAGGCCTTCCACAATTCAGTTTGTGTGGTTGACTGTGTCTCAAAACTTACCCAGTATAGGGCATTAATGAACCACCAAATATGCAATACTTTGTTGTAACCAAAATGTACTTTTATATGAGACAGTGACACCGACTGCACAAATATCGACATTGAGATTAACCTCATATAGGAACCCGTTTCGCAGTAACAACGAAAGTATCGTTTTTAGTATACAAGCATTAATGCCTACTATCGAGTTAAGACTTTCGGACAGTGACACCGACTGCAGGAATATCGACATTGAGATTAACCTCATATAGGAACCCGTTTCGCAGTAACAACAAAAGTATCGTATTTAGTGTACAAGCATTAATGAATACTATCCAGTTAAGACTTTCGGACAGTGACACCGACTGCAGGAATATCGACATTGAGATTAACCTCATATAGGAACCCGTTTCGCAGTAACAACAAAAGTATCGTATTTAGTATACAAGCATTAATGCCTACTATCGAGTTAAGACTTTCGGACAGTGACACCGACTGCAGGAATATCGACATTGAGATTAACCTCATATAGGAACCCGTTTCGCAGTAACAACAAAAGTATCGTATTTAGTATACAAGCATCAATGTCTACTATCGAGTTAAGACTTTCGGACAGTGACACCGACTGCAGGAATATCGACATTGAGATTAACCTCATATAGGAACCCGTTTCGCAGTAACAACAAAAGTATCGTATTTAGTATATATACAAGCATTAATGCCTACTATCGAGTTAAGACTTTCGGACAGTGACACCGACTGCAGGAATATCGACATTGAGATTAACCTCATATAGGAACCCGTTTCGCAGTTACAACAAAAGTATCGTATTTAGTGTACAAACATTAATGACTACTATCGAGTAAAGACATTCGGACAGTGACACCGACTGCAGGAATATCGACATTGAGATTAACCTCATATAAGAACCCGTTTCGTAGTAACAACAAAAGTATCGTATTTAGTATACAAGCATAAATATCTACTATCGAGTTAAGACTTTCGGACAGTGACGCCGACTGCAGGAATATCGACATTGAGATTAACCTCATATAGGAACCCGTTTCGTAGTAACAATAAAAGTATCGTATTTAGTATACAAGCATTAATGAATACTATCGAGTTAAGACTTTCGGACAGTGACACCGATTGCAGGAATATTGACATTGAGATTAACCTCATACAGGAACCCGTTTCGTAGTAACAACAAAAGTATCGTATTTAGTATACAAGTATCAATGTCTACTATCGAGTTAAGACTTTCGGACAGTGACACCGACTGCAGGAATATCGACATTGAGATTAACCTCATATAGGAACCCGTTTCGCAGTAACAACAAAAGTATCGTATTTAGTATACAAGCATTAATGCCTACTATCGAGTTAAGACTTTCGGACAGTGACACCGACTGCAGGAATATCGACATTGAGATTAACCTCATATAGGAACCCGTTTCGCAGTAACAACAAAAGTATCGTATTTAGTATACAAGCATTAATGCCTACTATCGAGTTAAGACTTTCGGACAGTGACACCGACTGCAGGAATATCGACATTGAGATTAACCTCATATAGGAACCCGTTTCGCAGTAACAACAAAAGTATCGTATTTAGTATACAAGCATTAATGAATACTATCGAGTTAAGACTTTCGGACAGTGACACCGACTGCAGGAATATCGACATTGAGATTAACCTCATATAGGAACCCGTTTCGCAGTAACAACAAAAGTATCGTATTTAGTATACAAGCATTAATGCCTACTATCGAGTTAAGACTTTCGGACAGTGACACCGACTGCAGGAATATCGACATTGAGATTAACCTCATATAGGAACCCGTTTCGCAGTTACAACAAAAGTATCGTATTTAGTATACAAGCATTAATGCCTACTATCGAGTTAAGACTTTCGGACAGTGACACCGACTGCAGGAATATCGACATTGAGATTAACCTCATATAGGAACCCGTTTCGCAGTAACAACAAAAGTATCGTATTTAGTATACAAGCATTAATGCCTACTATCGAGTTAAGACTTTCGGACAGTGACACCGACTGCAGGAATATCGACATTGAGATTAACCTCATATAGGAACCCGTTTCGCAGTAACAACAAAAGTATCGTATTTAGTATACAAACATTAATGAATACTATCGAGTTAAGACATTCGGACAGTGACACCGACTGCAGGAATATCGACATTGAGATTAACCTCATATAGGAACCCGTTTCGCAGTAACAACAAAAGTATCGTATTTAGTATACAAGCATTAATGCCTACTATCGAGTTAAGACTTTCGGACAGTGACACCGACTGCAGGAATATCGACATTGAGATTAACCTCATATAGGAACCCGTTTCGCAGTTACAACAAAAGTATCGTATTTAGTTTACAAACATTAATGCCTACTATCGAGTAAAGACATTCGGACAGTGACACCGACTGCAGGAATATCGACATTGAGATTAACCTCATATAGGAACCCGTTTCGCAGTTACAACAAAAGTATCGTATTTAGTATACAAGCATTAATGCCTACTATCGAGTTAAGACTTTCGGACAGTGACACCGACTGCAGGAATATCGACATTGAGATTAACCTCATATAGGAACCCGTTTCGCAGTAACAACAAAAGTATCGTATTTAGTATACAAGCATTAATGCCTACTATCGAGTTAAGACTTTCGGACAGTGACACCGACTGCAGGAATATCGACATTGAGATTAACCTCATATAGGAACCCGTTTCGCAGTAACAACAAAAGTATCGTATTTAGTATACAAGCATTAATGAATACTATCGAGTTAAGACTTTCGGACAGTGACACCGACTGCAGGAATATCGACATTGAGATTAACCTCATATAGGAACCCGTTTCGCAGTTACAACAAAAGTATCGTATTTAGTATGCAAGCATAAATAACTACTATCGAGTTAAGACTTTCGGACAGTGACGCCGACTGCAGGAATATCGACATTGAGATTAACCTCATATAAGAACCCGTTTCGCATTAACAACAAAAGTATCGTATTTAGTATACAAGCATTAATGAATACTATCGAGTTAAGACTTCCGGACAGTGACACCGACTGCAGGAATATCGACATTGAGATTAACCTCATATTGGAACCCGTTTCGCAGTAACAACAAAAGTATCGTATTTAGTATACAAGCATTAATGCCTACTATCGAGTTAAGACTTTCGGACAGTGACACCGACTGCACAAATATCGACATTGAGATTAACCTCATATAGGAACCCGTTTCACAGTAACAACAAAAGTATCGTATTTAGTATACAAGCATTAATGCCTACTATCGAGTTAAGACTTTCGGACAGTGACACCGATTGCAGGAATATCGACATTGAAATTATCTGTTCATGGTAGGAATCTTGAATTATTATGTTGCAACAAAATTTTATAGTAGATAATGTAAATAGTGTAACCACTGGTTTTGGTATATTTATTCAAACATCGGAATCTTGATTCCTGAGTTTATAAATGTCACCCTGTGTTTTATTTAATATAGACCCTACCACAACCTATGTAAGACTCCCCTTAGGCACAATATAACTTAGTATGCGGTCATGTTCATTTTTTAGTTGAAGAATTGGAGGGTTGAAACCAGCGTTTTATCGAATTAATGTCTGCTAAGAATAAGTTTCCAAAGACATCGGGTCCAAATTGCTTTTCAAAATTATTAAGACTTGGTTATTTATGTTCTCGTAATACCCCATCTAAACTCTTATCTATCTATGTTCTCGTATGACGCCAATACGTTCAGTCTACATACATACTTTCAGAAATGTAGGAAATAGCCAAAACATTTCTCTAAAGCCAAACCCGTTGTCACATATATTTTCGCTATAAATATATAGACTGGTATGGTTTAAGGTTCAGCAATATATAAGTCCTTTCACGAACATTCAACACTTGCGCTAATTATTGTTTGTGATTTCACCTGGCTAGTAGATAAATGTGGTATTTCTACATCGAACAGTCCCAGCAAAGCATCCAGTAATGAATTTCATGACAAAGTGTTATTGCAGCGACTGAGCAAATATTGATCTCAAATATTAAAATCAAGCATTCTGAGAGATTATATTCCAACATTTCGGTGAATAAGCACAAAACGCGGACGACTGTTTTTGCCTGTCCGTCTTTAAGGCTAAGTTTGCCAAAATTTTTCCCCGGTTCTACGCTCGACGGTTCCACTGAGACTCGTGTCATTTGTTATTAGTAATATCGTTATTATTTCTCTGATCAGACAGCTCAGTCGTGCACTCTACATCTTCGACTGCTGTCGCTGAAGTCGTCTTGTAGAAGCGATAGCATCGTCGAACGATAACAAGAGCCCATATTTCGAATCCAAATGCTACTGTCAAAAGGCTTAGCGCAAAACTGGCTTTCACAATTTGATGCTCACGTTCTTGATTCGGACTAATCCCAAATGTATCCAGTGTTCCGCTACTCGCTTCACCATCGGCAAGCTCGACAATTAACGAAATTGACATTAGCAAAAACACAACTAAAACCATTAGGCTAACGCCCAGAAATACGAGAAACGGCAGTAAATAATGGCGACTTTGCCATTTTAGGCCCACTCCTAGTCCCACTACACCGGGCAAACCCAGTAGCCCAAGTAAGAATAGTAGAGCGTACAAATTGTTACCGGATTCGACCCATTGACCGAGGCCAAACACGACGCACGTAATTGCAAACGCTCCGTGTATGATGCCAATAATGCCGGCATGGCGGGCGGTGCCGTTCGTCAATCCGCACCACGCCCAACACCGCCATGAACCGATTCCGTGCTTGCGCGAACCGACGGTGCCTGAAATATAGTCTGATCCGTTAACGGGATATCGTCGCGTAAGTGGACTGCTCCCAGGGGTTCGTATGGGCAACGAACGTATCGGCATCGCATCATGAGTACCTGTGCTATTGTATGTGATCGGTAGCTGAAGCTGTTTTTGTAATTGCTGTTGCTGTTGTTGCTTAGATGGCATCTGCGCTGCTATCAGAGGCGTCGATTGGGTTGGACATGGACAGGCAGGGTCAGTTGCCCTACGTGCGGGCCAACTTATCGTTGGTGATGTATCGGAAACGTCTTGAGTATCATCGGGTATAACCGACATTGCTGCAATGTTGTGATAGTGCGCCATGCTATAAGTGTGGAAATGCTTCGTTCTGACGGATTTAATGCTTTCTTATTTATATCAACAGATAGACCAACCGTATTAGAAAATCGAACATTGCTGCAATGTTAGTTTACTGTTTGAAGAATTATATATTACAATCAATACGCATGGCATAAATAAATAGTCATACAAATATAAATATATAGGCATATAAATAGCCAGAACCACTCTAAGACTGAGTTCATATTTCGTCCGATCGAAACCCGATTCACTCTCATATTGTTCTTAAGAGGGTGTTCACGTTGCTTTTCAATCATATGTACCATGCACAACTGTTTCGCATCCGAACCCGTTTATGTGGTGTGAAAAAACATAAAAACGATATAACGGTAGGCTCGGCATATGGTCGAACGGTATCGGATCTGACTGGATGCAATGTGAACAAGGCCTAATTGTGGGCGATGGAAGCCCTTGATATGTTTACTCCACTTGATTCGCTGCCGTGTCTAACTTATTTGTTGGATTTTTCATTCCTACTTCGGCCCAGGAGAGCAATCCGTTATATTGTTAGGAAAAAGATCAGTTAGAGTCGAGGGAACGGGGGAGGCAGCCAGACTCGACTTAGGCTTAGGCTTAATAGATGTCTTGTATAACGACTAACTGAGCTAAGGCTAAGGCTTAGGCTTTAGTATATCGACAACTTCATAACAAGCATTACACTTTGGCATCTCAGGTACCTTAGGTTTTACTTTAGCCCTTACTTCTGTGCTCCAACTAATTGCTCCTACAGTAGTTCCCTTGTCTAATATGGAAGATGATGTGTGTCGTTCTTCAATTTTGTTTGCTGTTTGGAAGATTTGTCGCAACTAGCTCGAAAACAGCACAGTAATATAACAAAGTCTTATTCCCAACTACTATTGGGCCTTTACTGCGCTAAACTCTAGGAAAATACCTAATTTTTGTACCAAACGCAACGCACAACTTAATAATATAACCCATTAGGTATAATTTATATTTAAAAATTTATAAAAAAATTTCAAATATTTTATACAAAAAAAATTTTTTAAAAAATTTATACAATTATAGATGTTTCGCAATTTGGCTGCAACCGTAATAGATTTTTTCTATCAATGGAACCAAGAACTTACGGCCTGTCTCACGAATAGAGTGACACTATTCACCAGAGTATCATCAACGACTCACGGTTGAACTGAGTCTTTTACAACCTTAAAATCATTTGGTTAATGTCTTTCAAAATTCATCTAAAGCTTTATTACTCGTGTGAATTTTTACTCAGTGGAAATAGTATTACTCACGTGTAAAATTCATAATCTGATCACATCCGTAAAATCCGTCACTGTAAATATATCACAAATCATCTTTGGGTATGCAATTAATAAATTAGGAATTATATAACTTAATTAAGCTGGAGTAGCAAAGCGAATTCTCAAAAGCGTCAAAAACCCTGAAATGCCATTAAATCCTGATCAACAGCGGTCTAAAACTTGTTTGATGCCTACTCTATTGCGAGGACAATATGTTTAATCTTGTATCGTCTGCGTAAGTGCTCATAGTTTCCAACCGACGATCATAGACGTCGGTTTATTTTTAGGCTCAAATCAAGCCAAATCTGTGTTCTAACTTCTTGTGATCATAAACGATCGCTAGTAACTCTCGTTTTACTATCGCAGATGTTTTACTGTTTGTACCGGCGTTGTATCTTAAAACAATATTGAAAATTGCAGACACAAAGCCTTCTTTTTAGTAAAGGATCTAACACTTAAAATATTTGCAGAGTTTGAATGGCCATCGCCTTAAAGGTTCAAATAACTCAGTACAGTCGGCATTTTCCATGCTGGGAATAAAACTGTAAATTTGGCTATTTTGACTATCCTCAGCTATAGCTTCCCAGGTTCACAATTGTACTCCTCCTTTATTAATATTGTGACTTGTGACTGCATTTCAGACTGTTCAAACAGAAAATAATTCATTGCCGCAAATTTGATATTTGGGTGATATATTTTGTACTCTTCATTCTTTTTGGTAACCCTGTTTGTTGGGTAAAGGCAAGGTTAAAAATTTGTATTTGTTGTTTAAGATTGAGGTAGTGCAAAAATTAGAATTGCCCTATATGGCTAGTTGGTGAGAAGGGCACGGCGCCACGCCATCCACAGGCCTTGCCAGTATTCAAAACGACAAAACATTACCCGTTATTGTTCCATATTTGGTCATGAACCTGTGATCCAGTTATCGGGACAATCGACGTCATTTGTGAGCGAATGAGCAAACAATTAAAACTTTATGAAAATCTTGTGGATGTTACCATATGCTGAACAAATGGTAAAATCCCAATTGCAAGTGGCAACCAAGTCACTCAGTTATATATAATAATCTTTGTGACTGAAACTACCCGAACTATAAACCAGTTTGTAGTTCTTTTTGGCTGGACGATCGTTGAAACCACAGTAATAAACGTAAAGAAAACTGAAAGCATCCTGAAATTATACCCATCTTTGTAAACCCATTTTAAGTTTAAGTTTTCTCAGCGTAAGGCGAGAAGTTTATAGATTAACAATCTTGTTTTACAACACTATAAAGTTTCAAAACCAGCTTGAAATGTTTATTTATCATGTTTGTTGTCGAAAACAAGCTACGATTATCTGAAAGTGCCTATACAGTTCTCCAATCCAAAGTAGTTTTGGGTTAGCTGAGAAACCTAGCCGAGATCATTTTGGAGCCACAGTTTTGCCCTAAAGTGCAATGGCCTTAAAACTACGAATAACTGGCTGGCAAACGAGAAAAACATCATAGAGTCGATACCCATCTAAAACCAGGCTTTGATCGTCAAATGTGGCCAATACCCAGGTTTGACACACCCAAAAGTTAAAGTTGAATCCACACATATTTTTGCTGGTTTCGGTCGCACCAATAGTAGCTGGACAAGTTGGGATGGTTGAACAGATAGATGTGAGAACAATCATTTCTTTTAAACAAAAGTGCCTTTATTTAGGTATTTTGTTTAAAACAAACATAATTTAGAATAATGTGCGTCTGATATTATAGTCCAAGAAGATCGTTTCGTACTGCCAACAAAATATTTCCTGGTTCACTTCATAATTAGACTGGCTATCCAATATGATGCCATGATGACTTTTTTGTACCACATATATGGTTTCAAATATATATATTAAATGTCCACAGGGGTTAGTGGTGCTACATATATACATATATAGATTGAAATACGTATATATTAGGTGTCTATAAGGGTTAGTGGTGCCAAATATATACATATATGGTTTAAAATAGTATATTACGTGTCCATAGGAGTTAGTCGCGCCCCATATATACATATATGATTTCAAATATGTATATATTAGGTAGGTTTCCATAGGAAAATGTGGGAAAATATAGAAATTCGAGCCAATTTTGAAACTTTCTAGCAACCGTAATATCGATCGAAGAAAATGCGTCTCCGAGCCCGTTAAGATTTGTCGATTTGATTGTGACGTCACTTTTGCATTAAATTTGTTCGTGAACACTGTATAATCCAAATTGATAATGCATCAGGGAACAGAATTTCTGCAAACTGAAATCGCCGAAATTCTGTTCGAACACGAGGTCTAATTTCTAGCACTTGAATTTGATTTTGCCAATATTCGGTTAGCGAAAAACCGAATAAAATTAAGGCTGTTTTCCGTAACAATGGCTTGCGATACGAAATCGGTAATGACAGAGTAGGATAGTTGGCGGGGTTACCTTAAGTTTGCTCACGCATTAGGAAACCGTTAGGTCTTGCCAATGACTAAAATTAAGCAAGTCCTATGCTATCGAAAATATCGTACATTCGCCCTCACCGTAACGCATAAATTTGAAATTGCTTTGCAAACGGTCAGTACTTGAGTTAATGATCAGAGAGCAGCCCGTCCCTCCAAACGAAACCACATATGTGAAATGAGACTACTTGGGAGGCGGGAATCAAAATTAACTAATAACTAGACTATAAAATGGCACAACGCGCCCCATTGTATGGTATTAGTTTGTGTGAACTTCAAGTGGATCCTGTCGACTGTATAACGTTAGCTATACTTAGCTTCAGATACTACCGTGTAATTGAGTGATAGACTTTCACGAAAGTTGACCAGGAATTTCTAGTACATTGAGCTTGCTATACGAAAGCTGACCAAAAATCACCAGGACGTTGAGATTGCAAATCCTGAGTTATCTGATCCGCTATGTCAACTCTAATTTTGTTCTTATAGTAATAAAGAAAAACCACCGGCTTTGTTTTGACAGTGTCGTTTACATTTGGAGAGGCATGCATTGTAAACAGTAAACACACAAATTAGTTCTGCTTGGATTGATAGTTTAGAAAAAGACAGGAACAATCTATATTACAGTAAAAATTGCTAGAATTTTTGCTGTTTTTAGCTGATGTCATATCTGATGCCAAAACTTTGCTTCTGAACGATAGATGTTTACGTTTTTAGTTGCAGACATGCTTGTAAAAATTGTCAGTAGTCACGTTGTAGCCCCTGTTATGTAGCGGACACGGTTAGTTGGTTCTGCCGCATGTAGTTGCAACAGCTTGTCTCTTTGCAGTTGGCTTTATCCTGTGCATCACGAAACTTCAGCTATTGCTTCTGAACGATAGATGTTTGATTTTTTAGTTCCAGACATGCTTGTAAAAACTGTAGTAGTCACATTGTAGCACCATGTTATACAGCGGACTGATTTAGTCGTTCTGCCGCATGGTTTGCAACAGTTGTCTATTTGCGATTGGATTTCCCCTGTGCGTCCAAAACTTCACTATCTTCTGCTTCTGAACGATAAATGTTTTCTTTGTTTCGTTGCAGACATGCTTGTAAAATTGTCAGTCAGCTTCACTCTGTAGCCCCTGTGCACGCATGGCGGACGGATTAGGTACGTGGTCTGCCGCATCATTTGCAACAGTTGTCTCTTTGCAGTTGGCTTTCCCCTATGAGTCCCAAAACTTCGCTATCTGCTTCTGAACGATAGATCTTTGTTTTTTTAGCTGCTATAAAAACTTGTAAAAATTGCCACTAGCCACGGTAGCCCGGACTGATTAGTCGTTCTGCCGCATCATTTGCAACAGTTGTCTATTTGCGGTTGGCTTTCCCCTGTGCGTCCAAAACTTCGCTATTGCTTCTAAACGATAGATCTTTGCTTTTTTAGTTGCAGACATGCTTGTAAAAATTGTCAGTAGTCACGTTGTAGCCCATGTCACGTAGCGGACTGATTAGTTATTCTGCCGCATCATTTGCAACAGTTGTCTCTTTGCGGTTGGCTTTCTCCTGTGCGTCCAAACTTGCGCTATTGCTTCTGAACGATAGATGTTTGCTTTTTAAGTTGCTTATAAAAATTGTCAGTAGTCACGTTGTAGCACCTGTTATACAGCGGACTGATTACTCGTTCTGCCGCATCATTTGCAACAGTTGTCTCTTTGCGGTTACCTTTCTCCTGTGCGTCCAAAACTTCGCTATTGCTTCTGAACGATAGATGTTTTCTTTTTTAGTTGCTTGTAAAATTGTCAGTAGTCACGTTGTAGCCCCTGTCACGTAGCGGACTGATTAGTCGTTCTGCCGCATCATTTGCAACAGTTGTCTCTTTGCGGTTGGCTTTCTCCTGTGCGTCCAAAACTTCGCTATTGCTCCTGAACGATAGATGTTTGCTTTTTTAGTTGCTTATAAAAATTGTCAGTAGTCACGTTGTAGCCCCTGTTATGTAGCGGACAGATTAGTCGTTCTGCCGCATCATTTGCAACAGTGGTCTCTTTGCGGTTGGCTTTCTCCTGTGCGTCCAAAACTTCGCTATTGCTCCTGAACGATAGATTTTTGCTTTTTTAGTTGCTTATAAAAATTGTCAGTAGTCACGTTGTAGCCTCTGTTATGTAGCGGACAGATTAGTCGATCTGCCGCATCATTTGCAACAGTTGTCTCTTTGCGGTTGGCTTTCTCCTATGCGTCCAAAACTTCGCTATTGCTTCTGAACGATAGATGATTGCTTTTTTAGTTACTTGTAAAAACTGCCAGTAGTCACGTTGTAGCCCCTGTTACGTAGCGGACTGATTAGTCTTTCTGCCGCATCATTTGCAACAGTTGTCTCTTTGAGGTTGGCTTTCTCCTGTGCGTCCAAAATTTCGCTATTGCTTCTGAACGATAGATGTTTGCTTTTTTAGTTGCTTATAAAAATTGTCAGTAGTCACGTTGCAGCACCTGTTATATAGCGGACTGATTACTCGTTCTGCCGCATCATTTGCAACAGTTGTCTCTTTGCGGTTACCTTTCTCCTGTGCGTCCAAAACTTCGCTATTGGTTCTGAACGATAGATGTTTTCTTTTTTAGTTGCTTGTAAAATTGTCAGTAGTCACGTTGTAGCCCCTGTTATGTAGCGGACAGATTAGTCGTTCTGCCGCATCATTTGCAACAGTTGTCTCTTTGCGGTTGGCTTTCTCCTGTGCGTCCAAAACTTCGCTATTGCTCCTGAACGATAGATGTTTGCTTTTTTAGTTGCTTATAAAAATTGTCAGTAGTCACGTTGTAGCCTCTGTTATGTAGCGGACTGATTAGTCGTTCTGCCGCATCATTTGCAACAGTTGTCTCTTTGCGGTTGGCTTTCTCCTGTGCGTCCAAAACTTCGCTATTGCTTCTGAACGATAGATGCTTGCTTTTTTAGTTACTTGTAAAAATTGCCAGTAGTCACGTTGTAGCCCCTGTTACGTAGCTGACTGATTAGTCTTTCTGCCGCATCATTTGCAACAGTTGTCTCTTTGAGGTTGCTTTCTCCTGTGCGTCCAAAATTTCGCTATTGCTTCTGAACGATAGATGTTTGCTTTTTTAGTTGCTTATATAAATTGTCAGTAGTCACGTTGTAGCCCCTGTTATGTAGCGGACTGAATAGTCGTTCTGCTGCATCATTTGCAACAGTTGTCTCTTTGCGGTTGGCTTTCTCCAGTGCGTCCAAAACTTCGCTATTGCTTCTGAACGATAGATGTTTCCTTTTTTAGTTGCTTGTAAAAATTGGCAGTAGTCACGTTGTAGTCCCTCTCACGTGGCGGACTGATTATTTGTTCAGCCGCATCATTTGCAATAGTTGTGTCTTTGCGGTTGGCTTTCTCATGTGCGTCCAAATACGGAATGATATTGAAGACATGTTTGCTTTCCATTTCCGCAAGAAGCTAGAACTTTCTACCAAATTTATCTGTTTTGTTGGTCATAAACACAATAAATGACCAGCGGTTTTTGCACGCTAGTAGCTGGTCATCAATAGTTATACTATAGTCAAGGGTATAAGCGTTTTTACAATTTGCAGCAAACATGTCGAAAACTTTTTGGATATGAATAAACTTGTTCTGTTTTATTGGTTCGATTTGTCATCAAGCCGTAACAGTTTTGTTATTTGCTTAAAGTCCTCACGACACATTGTGTCAGAACCGTGATAGCGCACTTTATTCCACAAAAACTCAACCGGATGACTCTTCCCATACACACCTCGGGCATATTCCAGGTCAGTGCACGACTCCAACTTATCCATGGAAATATCAAACGATTCGTCATTTGATTTTCCATTTTTATTCGTATATTCCCTGATTTTTCACATTATGCTTTCGCTACAAACACCGTCAAGCGAAATATGATGAGTTGCTTACAATATTACTGATTGAAAGACAAGTTCCCCTCGTATATATTTGAATACACTGAGTATTTGAATCCTCCCAACTACTGCCTTGTGCAGCTAATCTCACTGACTGCCATCCTTGGCAACGATCCTGTTCCTGGGTAACATTTGTTCTCCTAATATTCCACTGGTTTCTGCGCTTGGTGCTAACACACTATCACCCTTGAAAGCTGCACATGGTTGTGAATTACCTCCAGGGACTGCAGACCTTACCAAATATTCGTGATATTGCGACAAACACCTGTCGCCTGTGGTGCTTCTCGGTGGAAAATATTCGTTACTGTCATCATTTTCTGACAAATTGTCGCCAGGTCTCCAGTCGTCCAGAGCAACAACCACTTGTGAAGCTGTGTATCCACATTTGTCTTTCAATTTGGACTTTTTCGCCATATTGGCAAAACAACAAATATCCTGTTGTTAAAGTGTGGATTTCAACACTTCCGTCAGTATAGGTGAACATCGCGAAATTTTTTATACATCGTATACAAATAAAAATACTTCTGATTATAGCAAACGTAATACATTAATTGTCTGAAAAATATACTGAGGCAGTTCAATATTATGCAGCATTTGTTTTGGTGTCGTTACCTCCGCCGTTCTACTGTTAATTTGTTTCGATTTTGGACACGGACTAGTTATTTTTAACACCTTATTTATTTTACATAGGTGCTCTTAAGGAAGAATAGTTATACATGACGGCAACCTGATGTCCACTGTATCATCAATTCAAGCCTATTTGGTGAGGTTCGCTACGAGCAAAACTAGAAATAATAACATATGTATTTTCGCTATATTCAGATTTAAATATCACGCTGAATACATCAGATCATTTGGACAATTCAAACAGAACTTTTATTACACAACGAACATAATTCGCACCATGAATCCAGTTGAGATATCTAAATTATATAAACACAGACAACAGCAACTGCGTTTGAAGACACCTAAATTCAAGACATATTTCATGATTTGTGTGTTGGTTTGGAACAAAAAGTTGATTTTTATTACATTTTGTAACAGCTCTAGTGGGGGCTCTATACGGTCTTGAAAGAGAAGTGGCGTTTTGATGCAGTAAAAATAAATATTTTTGAACCCGGCGGAGTTTGTCTCAAAACGTTTTTATACCACCGTGTTTTAAAAAATACGTTATTAATGCTTTAAATTTAATATTTTAGCAAATAATATTTTAAAAATACCGTTATTAAATTGGCGATGAAGATCTAGGGCAGAAAATCGCTGATCAGGCGGAAATCGGTATTATATACTGTATTGCGTATATGCTATAATTGAAATGCATATTTCAAAAAGGCAACAGTATGATATATATTAAAAAAGTATCTGTAACAGGGTCGTTCCGACCCTGTCACGGATTTTAGGACGTTCACACCCAAAATTGGACTGGGATGCGTTGGGATAGAGCTGGTCACGTACAAGGGTCGCTTCGTGTCAGCAGACATTATGTATGAAACTATTGACTTTGTTGTTTAAGTTTAATATTTTGTATAAAAGTATGCGGTTTAATATTTTGTATAAAAGTATGCGGTTTAATATTTTGTATAAAAGTATGCGGTTTAATATTTTGTATAAAAGTATGCGGTTTAATATTTTGTATAAAAGTATGCGGTTTAATATTGTGTATAAAAGTATGCGGTTTAATATTTTGTATAAAAGTATGCGGTTTAATATTTTGTATAAAAGTATGCGGTTTAATATTTTGTATAAAAGTATGCGGTTTAATATTTTGTATAAAAGTATGCGGTTTAATATTTTGTATAAAAGTATGCGGTTTAACATTTTGTATAAAAGTATGCGGTTTAATATTTTGTATAAAAGTATGCGGTTTAATATTTTGTATGAAAGTATGCAGTTTAACATTTTGTATAAAAGTGTGCGGTTTAATATTTTGTATGAAAGTATGCAGTTTAACATTTTGTATAAAAGTGTGCGGTTTAATATTTTGTATAAAAGTACGTAGTCTAATATTGTGTACTCTTACTAATTTGTATTGGCGTCTATCAATTTGTACAATTGTGTCGTTATAATCCGTTAGGGACAAGTGTTCCAATCAGCCCTCAATTTGTGAGAAAATGAGCCCCAACCGACC
>JASANE010009834.1:0-18042 GCA_030248225.1 Trileptium ribeirensis
GACAGGGTCGGAACGACCCTGTTACAACGTGTTGCCAACGTTACTCCGATACCGATGTCATCTTGGCTCAACAGATCGCGTGCGTTTTCATCCTTCAACCATTGCGGTACTTGAAACGCCTCACTGTCCAGACCAAAGACGTTCCAGCTGGACTCCCTCAGCAGTGCCAACGCCATTTCCAACTGAAGTTGGGTTCGTACACAAATAACCAATCGTGCCAAACCAAGTCGACGATAAAACAATCGAGCGTACGCGATGATCTCGATTTGACTTCGAGTGCGCTCTTTGATTGTCGTATCCACCAACTCCGGAGGTCTAAAACAACAGGAGTTTATGGTTACCTAGGTTATACTGTTCCACGAGTTTGTATACGCTTAATGATTTATAACAAAATGAAACATTATTCCAAATAAACATTTCAAGTTTAGTTTACGTATAACATTGCTAATTTAATATATAAACTGGGAACAGGCTACAATCAAAATTATAGGAAACTGACAAATTTTGTTTAAAGGTTCATTCAATAACATTGAAAATTTCTGAATAAGGGACCAGTGTTTATAATATGAGATGTTCCAAATTAAATTCCCGAGTTTAACATTTTAACACAAAAGGATACTAGATAGTAGGAATTGAATCGACAGCATTAGAAATGGAGAAGTAATATAGATATCCACAAAATTTGTCAACCTACACCACGTTACAATTGTTGCAGTAATATGTCTCATATAATCTTGCTCGAATTCCAAAATAGGTTATACAACAACTTAACCATAGACAACCAATCTGGCCACAATTATAGCAACTTTGAATCATGAAATTTATTAGCAAAAAGTTTACCAGATACCGTTTAGTAAAACTTAAAAGATTGTCAGAACACCGATTACTAATTAATATAGAAGTTATACCAACAAAGTTGCTACGATTGCGCCCTACACTACACTCAGCACAAAACCATTGTTCTGATGCCGTAGGCAATTTATTCAGCCCTACACAGTCCAAATGAAACCAATGTGGCTCGGAATGAGCTCCATCGCAAGCTACCCATTCATTTAAACGCCGTGGTTTACTTTTACCAGGTATGTTGGGTGCATTAACTTGATGACAAACCCTGCAAAGATCTCGAATTTTAGGGTTTGTAGGAATTTTACCCCGTAAATAACCCAAATATTGTTCTATATTACCCAGGTATAATTTTACCATGTCCTTGTGGACTATTAGATCCCGACCTCGTGGTTGATTAATTTCCCGAATTTCTAGGTTGTGACCATCCACCCGTTGTACCCTATACAAAGTACGAAATAAGGGTTCTAATTTAGGATGGAATCCCCGACCATGAGCCGTCTTTTCCAGCAGGAATACTAAGCTACCCTCAACAATATCCATTCGATTTCCCGAAACACGCCGATCATATTGTTTACAGTATTGTTCCTGAGTCCGTTGTAATTGATCTTTACATTCCGTCCATATTATTTGTAACTCAGTGTACAAATCCTGTACATATTTTTGCACTGAATCCGAATGTACTTGTAACCGCCGTGGTTCCTCCGCTAGATCCATATCGCGTCCATAGTTCATACGATAAGCCGTTTCACCAGTAGCCACGTTTGGTGTAATACGGTATGCCATACAAACAAGTGGTACATATTCATCCCAACAATCTGGATTCTCATCCGCAATTTTACGTAGAACACGAATAAGTGCCTGATTCCAGCGTTCGACTAATCCATTGGATTGATGATGATCCGCTACTACAAAATAGAGCTTCACTCCACGAGAACTCAAAGCTTTTCGATGTGTCTCCGCCATAAATCCAGCACCTCGATCGACAATAACCGTTTTCGGATGTCCATGTCGACTAGAGACACCTTGAATAAACGTAGCTACAATTGATTTTGCCGTCGTATCAGGTACAGGAAACGCTTCCGGCCACTTTGTTAAATAATCTATCCACGAGATAATATATTTGTAGCCGTTTTCTGTGGCGGGTAATGGACCGACAATGTCTACCCCTACCGTTTCCCATGGTGCATACGGTATATCAATTGGATGCAACGGAACTTTACGACTTCCACCCGGATTGAAGCGATTGCAAACGATGCAATCTCGTTTGAACACATGTAAATACGCTGGCATGGTTTGCCAATAATAACATTTCGCAAGTAATGGATAGGTTCGCTCCCAAGCGAGATGACCGGCAAAGTTTTCATGGTATTTCTGTAGCAATTCCTGTCGAAAAACGTTTGGTATAACCAGCTGGGCAAACGCTACAGCACGTCGCTGATGCCGATAGCGCCAGTGTAGATGGAACAATAATTGGTCCCGCAAAAAGAAGTCACCCTGGTTCCGACACAGCCATCCATAACGTTCATGGGATAGCCCTGCCACTTCACCATTGGCCAGCTTGAAAGCCCGAATTTCCTCAATCTCCGGATCCAATTGCTGTTCCCGAAGGATTTGTGCTTGCGGCCACGGCCAATTTTGGTCGATGATATTGTGGCGCAAGTTTACTGCATCCTGTTGAACCGGACATAAATTATTTGACCGCTGATCCTTTTGCTCAACAACTTCAACATCCACTGCATACGCTACCGCATCGTCACATTCGTAAGCTGCAGGAGAATAGGCTTTTTCGATATCTTCCTTTGAAATTTGAAGCAAAGGCGGCCGACTCATACCATCAGCATTCGTCAATTTAAGCCCTGGCATATACTTTACTTCAAAAGAATATTCTTGCAATTTGATGGTCCATCGAAAAAGTCTACCGTGAGTCCATCTAAGTTTCGACGGCCGTTTAGTATATACGTTAAACATTGATGGTCCGTATACACCGTAACGTAATTACCTATGAAATATGGTCGATATTCTTTAAACGCACGTACTATAGCCAGACATTCCTTCTCAGGTATGCTATAGTGCATCTGAGCAGGTGAAAATTTCTGCCCTCCGTAAGCAATGACGCGAAGTCGACCATTTTCGTCCTCTTGTTCCAATACATTGCCTACACCATAATCACTTGCGTCCGTAAACAAAACAAAAGGTTTTGTGTAATCCGCATAGGCTAAAATTGGTGTCGTGGTGAGCGCTTCCTTTAACTGTTCAAAAGCTACATCACAAGCTTCCGTCCATCCAGAAGCAAATTTAACTCCTTTAGGACGCTCCTTCGTAGTTTCATACAGTGGTGCCGCCACAGTAGCGTAGTTAGGTACAAACCGTCGATAATAATTGGTGAGACCTAGAAAACTACATACTTCTTTCACACAAGTAGGATTAGAGCATTTTTGCACCTTTTCGATCTTACTAGGATCTGTACTTATTCCGTCACGTGAAACAACGTGTCCAAGAAATTGTACTTTTTCCTGCGCGAAATGACACTTTTTCCCTTTGACTTTAAGGCCGGTTTCGCGTAAACGCTGCCATACTTGATGTAAATGGAATAAATGCTGCCAAAAATCAGCTGAGAATACAATTATATCGTCAATGAAGCACAGACAACTGATCCCCAGCAATCCCAGCAACACTGTCTGCATAGTTCGCTGAAAAGTAGCAGGTGCATTGGTTAAACCAAACGGCATACGATCCCATTCGTATAGTCCCTCATGAGTAACAAAAGCCGTTTTGGGTTTGCTTTCCTCATCCATTCAGATTTGCCAATAACCTGATTGTAAGTCCATAGTCGAAAAGTACCGCGTTCCGCGAAGTGATTCCAATTGCTCATTAGTACGTGGCAACGGAAACGCATCTTTCACCGTCAAAGCATTTACCTTACGATAGTCAATACAGAAACGTAACGTACCGTCTTTTTTGTGTACCATCACTACTGGACTGGCCCATGGACTGTTTGATGGTTGTATCGCACCAGTAGCTTTCATTTGTTTAATTTGCTTTTCTATTTCCTGTCGCATCGCATGTAGAGCAGGATACGCCTTTTGCCGAATAGGTGGTGCAGAACCCGTATTGATTGTATGCAATGCAACACTACAATCGCCGAGCTCTTCATTCGATTTAGCAAAAATATCACGATGTTCATCCATTAGTAGTTGCAAATGACGTTTTTCTACATCATCCAATACCGATGACGACAAATCAACACCAGGTATTGGTTCCCTTTGATCCTTACAGTTATTTTGAGCCGTGAGATATTGCCGCAACTGCTCCGGATTTATCCATTGCCGCTGCACTGGCTTAGGCGCGGAGCCCAGCTCAGTGTCACTAGCTTGTACCTGACCGATTTCCTCCATTTCCTCGTCTGGAGGATAAATATCGTAACCGGCTATGGGCTCAATTCTAACGCAAACGAGTCCTTTTGGAACAATTACTTTTGAGTTAGTGGTATTGACGATAGGCACCCAGAGTTGACCACTAGATTGGACAACTCCCACAGACCTCGCGACCAGCACCATTTGGAAAATGGCCGCACCATCTTCTGTTGCTTCCATTACAACCTGGGTGCCAGACGGAAAACCTGTGGATCCGCCTGTATCTCCAATACAGATGCCGTTCGTCCGTCAATTTCCTGCTGAATGGCAGTAAATACACAATTCCGATCCACTTTTTGATAGTGGAGAGCTATAAAATTCCACGTAAATACCTCAACAGGTATTCCTGCCACCGAAACATCAGGTCCCGGGTAAGCAATTGTCACTTGGTATTGCTCGAAAAATTGATGACCAAGAATAACCGGATATTTCAGCTCTTTGGCTACATAAAATGGATGAAATTCTACCGTAGCCAACCCAATGTTGACAGGTAGTTGTACGATTCCTGTACACAAGTAATACGTAGTTTTTTGTCATTATTCTTCGTTCAGTTACGTATATACTCTCACAGGTAAATATTTGCTTCAGCACTGCCGGCAGGGTTTAGCATTGACATGTGAAAAGTAGTATTTAGCGGAATGCGTAGGTAAGAAAATATCTCTATAATCCAGAATAAACCGCTGAGCCTATGCGATCATTAGCTTGATTTTTAAACATTTGTGTGAAACACACTTATTGAGCAGTCGAATTGCTGCATTCACGTATAACTTATTACTTCTGTAACTAGACTGCAGCTACGATGAATACAGTTGTATGTACCGTGAAGTGGAAACAAGTCGTGCATTGCAATACAAGATGTCGCAAACAGCATCTGTTTATGGCATTGCTTTTGTTGCATCAGTTTTGTCTCTTTAAATATACATTCCATTTTTATCAGCATACTGAGTTCGAAATTTAAAAGTCAAACACATCCGCGGTGCGTCTGTTACGGTAGCACAGTGCTACTGAAACAGCCGCAGATTCTGGGACAATAAAAATTTAGGTTTAGAGAGGCAGCTTCGAGGTCGATGAACGGCCAGACACCGGTGGAGTGTGATTTGGGCGTTATTTGAAATAACAGTTACACGTTGTAATAAAATGAATAAATGATGTATATATATATATAATTGCGTAGTAATGTACTTTTACAGTGAGGATCCAGCCGCCCCATATGCGCAGGTCTGGTTTTCGCATGAAAATAGAGTATCTAGCGAACCTAACCTACAGGTATCCGATCGGTCCCACAACTACTGTGCGCATAAGAAACTATGTGGTATAAAGTGTCGTGCTGGTAAAGAGAAGGAATGTATGCGCACTCGGATGGGCCAGAGATAGTGGTCAGACCTTTTTCACAAGTCACCGCATACCGATCAACAATATTATATTTCATGTGTCATAATATGTACTGTGTGTCGCGTAGCAGACGTGTCCGGGGCACCGGTTAGAATTCTCATCAAATTGGGATTGGGATATCCAGTCACGATTCAGATTTCGAAAATACCGGCCTGGCACGCAAGTCTGGTAGTTATGGAATGTGTGCATAGTTATGTATATAGGATAAATCGTGTAGAAATTGGTTATAAACCGAGCTTTTCCAGGGGTAAAAAATTCTAAAATTTTGGGTTGTATCTGGGGTTAAGGAAATTCCGTTTACAGCGTCATTATATAGGCTTATCAAGGCTTCCAAATCCCGCATTTGAGGCCACCCAACCCTTCCTTGTAAATACTTAGGGACACCTTTTGGGCATTTGAACATACCATTTTCTAAGCCTCAAAGGTCAACAAAAATCATTTCATTTTTGGGGCCACACGTCTACACGGGTTCTTTCTTATATTATCATTCCCACCGAAAATCGGGGCCACCAACCCACATTGGTCTGCTCAAGATAGCCATGGCCCTCTTTTGACATAAAACTCTTTCACATCTATCACATAAAACGGCTTCTGAAAAGCCACCTATTAATGCTATAACAAAAACTATAAATTTCTGCGGTGGGCGGCCTGCCAGGACTAAAGCCTGATCCCGCGGGCTGGCGTACTGCCTTCCGTTCACCTGAAATTGTGAAAGACCTACTCAAACTCTAATAAGTTTCTAGCGCTGAAAGCCTTTTGTCATCTCGAAAACCTGCGTGGACCAGCGCGAAGTTTAGGTTGTGTACGTGCCCGTGGCATGTTTCTGCCACTAGCCAGCGTATACCATTGCTGGCGGTGTTTCTTTTTGTAATAGCCACATTGTTTCTTGCAATAATATGCACAGGTTTAATGCCGTTGTTTATTATATTCTGAATATTAAGCTTTTTCGGTACATAGTTCTCGGTTAAGGTTTATTTCCGTGAAGGTTTCAAAATTTTAAGATTTTACCGAGTTTGAAATTTGGGGACATAGCGGTGGTAAGCTTAAAAGGGGGTAGACAGAGAGTATCAAAGGAGACTTATCGATGCAGCGTCAGAGCCAGTCGAGCAAATGTTTTTAAAATTAGGGTCTTCGCGCTTTGGCTTTGGTCTCCACAATTTTCGTATTTCCCGTGTCTTTCGGCTTCCTTGGCTTTGTTTTCGTTTTTTTGGCGTTCCAGCTTCTATTCAGGTGGGTCTTTCCTCGTGCGTCCTGCAGGAAATGCAAATCGCTGGGGCAGCCCTTCCGGGTGGTGAAGTATCGAAAGGCTGCTATGCGCGCTCGTAAGTGCCTGTGGCCCGGAATAACCGAAAGTTTCGCTTAAAATAGGTCCCGCCAAACTCGACTGGATCCTCTACTCGCCGGGCACGCTTATGTCACAATTGCCAATGGGTAGTTGTTTTATTTTCTAAGTGGTATTATCAGGGAACGAAGAAGGAAGAAAAAAGGGATGGGGAAGTTTACATGGACACGGGGTGAGGGATATTTGTATAGAGCGAATGAATCTGGTGGCAGTCGAGACCTCAGCCCGCAGCTTAGTTAAATAAAAAATGTGACCGGTGGAGCCTTCAGAAAATTCCGAGCATTGCCCTCGTGAGTTTTCACTGTATTTTAAACACTTAACGCTCAAAGGTAGTGTAGACGGGTCCTCCCAAGCCTTGCAGCTACGGTAGAGAGCCCGTTGATCGGGCGGGCCTGCCGAGACAAGGGCCAGCATAGCAATGTGGCGTTGCTGTTCCGGGTGTGCGCCATGATACGGAACCACGAACAGTTGTCCTTCTTTTTCTCGTCTCTTGTCGAGCATCGCTGGAAGGTCATTGGCCACCAGGCCATGTTTTTTCTCTTTTTTCTCAAGAAAGGTTTGCAGTTCAATGTGGCCTGGCGGCGCGGTAGTTTTTCCGGATCTAGCAGGCGTCTAGATGCGTGCAGAAGGCTACTCATAAGCTGGTGTACTGGCACGGAAATTAGGCTCGCACCGGACGTGGTCATTCGCAAACCAGGTTCGGGAGAAATATTTTAATATAGTAATAAAAGGTTTCCGCTGGAGCTGTCCATGAAAATTCGTGCTTGCTCTTCGTGAGTCATTCTTTCGCTGAGTTGAACCCATAGTTAAGAACTTAGAGCGCTCTACTCAAGCCGTGCATCTACAGGAGGAGTCTCAACTTATTTTAAATAAAAATAAACTTCAGGCGGGCAGGCACGGCTGGCCCGAATGCAGAGTGACGTGTCTTAGCCCTTCGAACGTTTACTGCTCGCCCAGCTTTTCATTACGCTCCAACGGAATGGCAGTTTTTGGTATTGAATTAATACAATAATTCAACCAACATAATGTTGAAGAGCACTGTTGAGAGACGGCGTGGCAATTTCGTAACGGCCTCGAGTTGTAAGAGTGACCACGGATTTGAGGATGATTAAGTGATTCTCAAAGACACAGGAGGACCTGCGCAAAAACAGAGACGAACGCACTGCAACTTGTGAGATTCGTTTTACTTGAAAGGTCATTGAGACCGCTCCCACGTAGTTGAACTTCTGTCCTCGTGACGTCTCCGAAGTAGCACGCACCCCCCTAACGCTGACAGAACCTATACATGAATACTCAAGCCGTGCAGCTAGAGTAGAGGTCCTCGTCGTAAATTTTCCCCCGGCATCGGGCATTACGTAGGGCAGGAAACGTCGGCCTGAGTTTAGGGAAGTGGCATTGGCCGTTAGATTATTCGCCTCCTTTTGCTCTTCACTCAATCTCTGTATTAACCATTTTCCGTATTAACTAATAGGAACGCTCGCTATGTGTCCACGTATTGTGGTAGGGCATACGCAGGTGACTCGATGCTCTTACTCTGGAATGTACTGGACAGCGTAGGAGCATACTAAAATTAGAGTACGCGAGCCTCGTAAAACATATGTCGAACGAGAACATCTTGAGGATGGGTTGCGAAAATTTGGGAGTGACAATCGGGGAAGGGTGTTGGGTTTTTACGTGCCGGCCAGGTATATATGGGTGGGTCATTGCTGGAATCGTTGTACTATTGATGAGGAATCACACCACGAGTTACGCTATTGTCTGGAGTACCCTGCGTGGTACGTTATTGCAGTAACCGAACTAATTATTAACAGTTAAAAAACTTTTTGTGTGTACAATCTTGTTTTAAATCAGTAAAGAGCTGACGTTGTTATATTTATCCTTCGGCGATAACCTAAGGCATTAGGCGATAAGGCAAATTTTAGATTAGGTACACTTTGGAACAGAAGAAAATCGAAGCAGTCAGGAAGAGCAAAATAAAAACAACCCGAATAGTGCAGTTGTAGATAGCGGATATCGTTCCTAAGTAATAAATCGAGTTCGGGGATTACAGGTTTTGGCCCTCTACCCTGAAGGCGGACCTGGACAAGGCGGAAGACCCTGCGATCAGTTCCCAGGTGTCCCCAAGCGTTCCTCTTTATGTGACAGGACCTGAGTTACAATAATCGAGGATACCAAGAGCTGATCCATGCCTACAAGCATGGAGAAAAGGGGACTGTAAGCAAACGAGATTATGTGAAAAATGAGAGAAAAGCGGGTCAGCGTTAGTACCAGCGAGCAGCCTCAAGAGGTGGCGGCCAAGGTAACCCTGAAAGGCGGAAACAAAATGCAGGCCATGCCGTTCTCGATATACTAAGCCTAAACCTTAGTCTTAGTTTAACCTAAGGTCCGTATATGAGACACACACTAAGCCTAAGCCTAATCCTAAGGCGGGGGCTGCCGCCCACCGAACCCTCCGCTCTAAGCTGTTCGTTTTTCTAACGTTATATCGTACCGCCCCTCAAGGTTAGTTGGGCTGGGTGAGGATCACTCAGCGGTACCTTCGTTCCAGTAGAAGCGTGGGCCGATATAGGGACCAGGGAGAACAGCCTGGTAGATCTGCGGGCGGCTCGCTAAGCTAGTTCGTTCCTCTAGGTCATCTAGCGGTTCACCGGGGAGTCCAGGAAGCTGGGGTCGTCCGGGCACTACAGCGGAGAATTGTTATGCAGCTGGGATCTCTAGTACACTATGGCTACGGATGTTTTTTCCCTTAAGCGCTTTCTTTTGTTTATTTGAAGAACGAATAATGCCTGTAAACTGGTGGAATGAATTGCGTATCGTTATTAAAGATAGAGACAATTTCTGCTATGATATCATAAACTAACGGTTAGTGTCGTTACGGCACTGGTTCTACAACAATAAACTTAAAGTAAACGAGTCTAAAACTATACGCATCAACTTTTCCCGTCGCCATTTCCCTGACATGCCACTACAAGTCAACGATATCACCATTCACCCTTTATCGAGCCTAAAAATACTCAGTGTTGTGCTGGACAGCAGACTAAGTTTTGTTAAACACATGACTCAGTCGTAAGGTTCGTGCACTTGGCAACTCCGAAAGATTAGTCGGATGCGACAACGCTTAGATATCGAAAGGGCGAAAAGCATCGTACGGGCTTTTGTAATGTCCCGGATCTACTACTGCACTGAATTGTACTGCGGCTTGCCAACGACAAATCTACAACTCGTTCGTCGTTTGCTACACAATGAGGCCAGAATTATTTCTGGTACTCGACGCTGCGAACACATAAGCCCTGCGCCGCATGAGCTACACTGGTTGCCGCTTGACCAGTGAATTCGTTACAAAGTACTCCTGCAGGTTCACAAAGCTCAGGCGTCAAACAGCCCTGCATACATTGCTGAAATGTTGCGCCTATGAACTGGATTTCGCTTAGCAAATGAAATACTATTACGCGTTGATGTCACATGGAAGCACAGTCTCTGGTTCATCGGCCCGTCCTCATGGAACAGCTTGCCATCTAGGCTTCGTGACAGTGCTTTAAACGTTACTGAATTTAAGTCTTAGTTGAAGACGTTTCTGCTTCCACAGGTCTTACTTTCATAATCTCAAAAATTATCGTATTGTTGTAAATTGTTATATCGTATCCAGCGTTTTTGCAACGCTATCAGCGAAAAGGACGCTTTATAAATGCCTTATTATTATTATTATTATCAACAAAATAGCTTATATTACGATGATAGATCGAAATTTTCGACATATGTCTACTCATTCCTACGACCGAGCCAATGTGTTGTCGCTTACGCTGTTGACAAAATATAAAATTTCCGCTGCTTCCAAAATAAGTTCACCAGTCATGGCCGTGAATAATTTATATGATCGCGCACTTCAGTATAGATTTGGATTTGCATTTATCATTTTGGTTCATAAAACATTACGTTAATTATTTAGCTAGGGGTTAAGCTAAGTCACGAGAATTTATCCTTGCTATGGAGAATTTACTTATCATTGTTATATTTTATGCTTTTGAATGGGGTAGGGGCAGGTGGGTACTTTCTTATGGCGGCTATCGGAATTAAAAAGGGGACGGGATTCGTCACCGAAGATTGTCTGGTTGGAGGTGTGGCCAGTAGTATGCCAGTGGGGATGTTTGATTGGCACGCGTTCTTTTTCGCAACTAATGCCGATGCTCTATATTTTGCGTTGCGGCGCGCTTATTCCCAAAACACTCTCGGTTCAAATAACTAGGCACCACACGCGTAGTAAATAACGTTTATTACAAAACCAGGTAAAATATTAAGGCACTATTACGATGCGCACAACTCCTAACGTCTTTGAAGTACCTTTTCTTTTTGGTACTTCTGGGCCAGATCCTTCCGTTATAATCACACCGGCCACTTGAGTTTTTTCGTTTATTAATGCTAACTCGGCCACTGATGCTAGACACTCAACCATTTCAACTCTATTAGCGTTAGGATAGGTTATACTTGATTCTAGTATGCCTCATGTGAGGTTGGCACAGTTACCCCCGATTAGCTGGCCAAACTGTACGATTATCTAGATAACTAAATCTAGTTCTTATATTTACTCTAGTACTGACCTTATTTGATACACCTGCCAGGCTGGAAAATGCGGTATGGTCTGACTAACGCCAGTTAGGGCTTAAGTTAGCTATAACGTACCATTACGTACCATTCTTCCCTCCACATGGTACGGCAGGTTAGCGATTTGAAGAATCGTCATATTGGTTTGTCCGCATAAATTCATCATAAGGAGGGGAGCAAGCCTCGCCTTGGAGCGAGGCCATATTGAAGTTGAAAAAACATAACAAATGATTAGGCAGGCAATACATTTGCCGCGTGGAGCCGGCTTTTGAAGAATGACAGTGTGGGTGCATTTACCACATCGAAGGGCAGCGAATAAGTAATTGGGAACTACTGGTAGCTCGATCGGGTAATCGAATCCTCGCCCTTTGCTCACCCGGTCTTTTCACGAATAACACCACTTGGTGAGCCACCCCGATAGGCTGGCAAACCCAATAAGAAATGCTACTATCCTCGGAACCCCCGAATCTACTCACCCTGGTGTTGCTCACTCGACACTACGGGCCGAATTTTGTAAGATTTTATTAATTTATATTAATATCTACTAGGACGCCACTCCTACTAAAGTTTTTGCCACTTCTTTTTCAAGGAAAGGTAATAATACTAAATTATTTAATAATTTGATTAAAAGTACTTAATTGTGACGATATGGTGTTCGACTTCTTATTCTTTAAGCCACTTGAGTTCCACTAAAATCTTTAAACCAGGAGAATTTCAATGAGATCACTGTATACGACTTCAAGAACGCTATTCTTTAGCGTTAGCACACAACCGCTCTAGTATTCAAGCATAACCTTTAAGTCCATGAAGCATAAAACTATTTCCGATTTGCCAAATACAAAGCACAACGTGGCCCTACTCTCGATATAACACAACCTGTAGCTTCCGCACTAATTTGTGGTATCTGATAGCTAGGTCATCAAAAATAAAAACGTTAAATTAAAACATGATGTAATAAACAACACATAAACATTAGCAGACGCTTCCTCGTAGATCAGAACCGAACTAAAATTAAAACGAAATTTTGTCTTAACATAGGCTTAATAGTTAATAAAGCAATTAAATGCTAAATATGCACATTAAATTTGAAAAGATCAACAAAATCTAATTTTCAGAAAATAAAAAACTTAGGGACCAATAAATGTAGCATTTAGTGTAATAAGAAGTTTTAAGTTAAATTTTGTAAAATTTGTGACCCTGGGTCATCGGTAGCCTACCTGATCCTCGACAGTTATAATATAATAGTCATAAATTATATATAATACATACACATATACTAATAATAATATATATTAAAACTGACACATATACACATTATACATCATTAATACACACGTTTACACATTTTCATTTATTTTAATTTCCCCCTAATGTGTTCATGTGTATTTCTAAAATTTATTATTTTTATGTGCTATGTGAATTTTTCTTTATTTTGTCTACGTGTTTATTTGTTTTCGTGTGCGTAAGCTTATGTTATGTATTTTTGTCTATTCCTCATTATATATCTAATTTGCATTATTTTAGTTCAATTTTAAAATTTCAATTCTGTTTCGAGTTTGGTTTTTACGATTTGGTCGCGTGGTGATTGTTTTTCTTCATATTATTTTTCACATATAGTTTTATTGTAAAATAGGGATTTTGTTATTAGGGATTGACTTCTTGGTTAAGGAAAAAACATCTGATCTTATTGATTACTATCGATATCATGGGACACTTGGATTGTTTTGTTGATCTCTCATGGCGTATATACGGTCTTGGTTACCACTACTAGTACTAATGTTACCGGTATGCTTTACAAACAATAACTAGCAGTAAAACACTTTGTCGCTTGTGTATTGCAATTTCATTATACCCCAAAACGAGCCTAAATGGCGCATAGTGACCAAAGCCCCGAGAATCGTGCTGAACTTTATTGGTTGCACGCTACGATGTGTTCGTGGGTTCGACTCCCCAGTGTTTACCCTCAATCTTCGGTGACCAACACGAGTTCCTGTAGCCAACTATATCATTCAACAGGGTTAGCGCGTTGCACAACTCTTCCACATGTTGACTACGCTAGTCATAATTTCGGTGTACCAGTAATTTTCAACAACAATAACCCAGGGTTCCCGTGAAAATCAATATAGACCCAGGTCATTTTTGTTCAATTACAGACAGTAGGTAAGAGCAATACAGAGCGGGCCAATATTTATAGAATTTTCGGAGATTATTTGTCGAAGCGAAAACCAACTGTGGTGCAAGAGGTGTGCGATTCTATAGCGACAGCGAATTTCCATGAATATTACTACTGCTAATAATTATACTTGTATCTGTATATACCTGATTATTGACAGTTTGCACAAAAATTTTCGACATTAATAAAATGATGTGAACGTCGCCAACGATTACAAGGCCGCTGACAATTCATTTGTTCAACGAAGGTTTGAAAGAAAGTCGACAGCCGGAACCGCCAACTGCAGGTATCAATCAGGAGCATACAAGTATGTTCCTGGTTTATGCTCATGAACATTTGGATTAAGAGTTGGGTGATGAAACGGTAAATAATAGTTCACAAAGTGATTTTGCAAATCGGGGCCACCACAAATCGACCTATCAACCAGATCGACCTTTGTAACAATTGAAAACGCGCATCGGCTGAAATTTGCCAAACCGATGACACAATGCAAACTGAATTAATACATTTGCGAGGTAGCAAAAAGCGTGGGACCTAAAATGGTCGATTATTATACATACCACAACAGACGCAACAGCACAATTAGTGCTTGGAAGCAAAAAAGAAAAACACCTTTTTTAACTCAGGTGATTGAAAATTCTACATCTGTTAGATAATATTGACAATCACGAAGCACAGAGTATTCCCAAGTCAGGAAATACGGTGTCAAATTCAAAAATTCAGAATAATTTTGAGCAAGGATCTGGCGTCCAAATGTACAATGCTTACGGCCGGTGAGAGCAGAAAATTCTCTATTCGATCAGAGAGTAAACAAAAATAATTTCGAAGAAGGTTCTAATGTCGACCATGTGTGCAAAGAGTACGACCGGTCCGACGCCGGGCTGATAAATGAAATTCTTTTTCTTTCGATCGTTAAATGTGTGATTTAGATACAAGTTCTGATGCCCACGTGTGTACCGAATACGAAAGGTGCACCAGAACACAAATTCAACATGAGTCGTGTTGTGAAAATAATTTCGATCGCGGAGAAGTCACCGCCCGAGGCGTGGTATGAGACTCGAGCCCTAGTCAGTTCATTTTACATTGGGTACAGGTTTAACTATTCCTGATGCTGGTTTGGGTCATGCGTCCAACGATGGTAATCCGACTCATACATTATATAGCGACAGTGATATTCAGAATTTGCATTATAATTTAGGCACAATTCCATGACAGGTAAATTGATTATTGATCAATCCAAATGAAATGACCTATCGATGGTAGAGTAATCAGAGTGGAAACGAAAGCGTAAGAGATCAAGTGCCAGTGGATCAAAATACCTTGCAGGCTGATGCAAGTACCGGGAATTAGGAGCTAAACGGCCAGTTAGACTTTAATGCCGTGTTTAATTTTGCAACTAAACTATTAGAACGGCAAAAGGCACATAACTGACATTATTACACGTGTCGTTCCATCTAATATCGGCTAATGGTCTGCACCGGTGGTATCGTAAAGGGTTCTAAAGACTTCTCGTCACGAATAGCGGTTAGGACAGAAAGGGAGATCCGGAACATTGGACAAATAATGGCACTTACAATTTTGACAGCAATTTAACCGAGCTTGCATAGCTGATGACATAGCAGAGCAAAAAGAAAACTTGTGTTTGCTTAAAACCAAGTTAGTAAAACAACTATCGTAGCGGATAATTCGCCGCATTCGCAAATATTAAATGAGCGCAAGCCACTTGACCAAATGGGCTTAAGATCATACATCTTGATTATACTTCCTGAACCAGTCGAGGTACAAGCTCTTCCCATTATATAATATCCTGACCGGCAGCCATATCAAGACGAAATGGCTCCATAGATGGCATAATAATGACGATATCACATCTTCGTGGTTGTTAAGCTGAAACGCCGAGTGATCAGGAAATGATGGAAGAACGGCGGCAACAGCAGCTATAACTCTGGAGTGCAACTGTTGCTGTTTAACTTTGTCTTAAAAGCTTTTAGGTTGGAGGCAGCCAGCACATCCGTTGGCAAAGCATTCCAATGAGGACAACTCTAGGCGAAAGAAAACCGAACACAGCTGAAACGAGGATTTATACATGGACGGAGCTTGAAACGATGACCATCAGCCATTGATCAGGAGATAAATCGAAGAGATGCATAAAGGTATATGAAGCAGCCGTTGACAATGTTATATACGTATGATTATTATATCGGAACGGAGACGACGTGTATACAAGGCCTGGAGCGGCAGCTCGTGCAAACGTTGAACATATGTTAAATTCTGTAACTGGAAGTACTTTTGTTGCACGTCGCTTAAACCGTTCAATCATTACAATATCCCTAATGTAATACGCACACGCACACCCAGCTTATGATGCGAATTCTTTAGTAAGATTAAAAGTTAAAAGCTTTCTTTATTAAAACCAACAAATGAGCGTTTTATAGTCCACAGTACATATTCGGCTTTCCGGACGACATCTGTGCAGCGCTCGGAAGATTGTCGAAGGTTGTCGCTAATAGTTACACCTAAATCGCGGACATTTTGTTTTGTTGGGATGTCAGCGTCACGAAGTGTGTATGTATGTATGCTCTGGGTTGAAGCAACCGAAATGAAGGCAACACAACTTTTCGACACTGAAGTTTATTCAAAATTATTCAAGCTAGCGCATAATATATTGTATTTTGACTATAATGTTGTATATAAACCGGCTAAAAATCAATGCCGATTATATGTCTTTTCTACCTGAAGTTCCAGGTACACAAAATATAGATATGGCCGACGAAGAAATTCGAATTTCGTTTCAACCGCCAAAAGCCAAATCGAAAACAAACGTCGAAATCATCAAAGGAAAGGCGAAAGTTAAACAACACCAGAAAAAAATGGTCGAATGGAAATCCGACATTGCTAAACTGTTGGAAGAGCAGAAAAACGACAAAGAAATCGTTGCTCTGAATCAAGATTCGGATTCATCCTCAGGTTATCCGTTCGACACAGAGTTATGATTTAATAAACCTGTCATAACTGTTTTAATTGACGAATCTGATATTGAGTTAGTCATTGCTGACAATATCGAACAACCAGAAACGATTATCGACGACAATGTTGAGCACACAGAAACGATACAAAATGAACGTAGTAACAGTCCCAAAACACAAAACCACGAGGCGCGCCGGGAACGGACGGAGAATCGCTGAAAATACATACCTCGAAGATCGGCTCACCAGGGACGGCAACTACTTACCCTGATCCGATGCCATGTGGCCAACAAAGTCGTACTAGTGAGCAATTTCAACCGTTACTGGCGCGGATCCACCCCAAGTAACGTTTTACGCGTTCCACGAGACCACCGGTCGTCATCAGTAACCGATAACAATCGGGTCTGCGGCAACGAGGGCAAGCTGACGCTTTGCCACCACAAACAAGTGCATATGCAAATATAAGATCGTCGTCGGTTCCCGATATCCATCGGAACTGCGCCCAACGACGGCAAGGCGACCCACGGCAAGGTTCACAAACACGGAATAACGTATAAAATTTAAGTCATGGTCAACGGGAACGATTCCAACAGCTATACAGATGAAATAAATGACCTAAGCAGCCAGAAATCACAGCGTGTGACTTACCTATATTCAATGTAAGAGCGCGATACTAAGCTCAATAGCGCTTCCCCAAGCTCAAGGCCTCGCAGGTCAATGAATTATTGCTCTAAGTGTTCGATAATGTGTTATATCGCGTTAAACGCAAAAACATTGACCAGTAAATGCTGAGCCATGACAATTTCAGTTTGCGGTGCCGCCCGATTTTAGGCACACATTAATCGAGCAATATCATATTACAAAATATGGCGATCATTTGGTTTTCGATAAAGCATAAGCAAAAATGACTAGAAAATTTTTATGACCAAATAAGATCCTTGATATTCAAGAGTTCAATGATGCCAGCGTACCATACGCACGTTTTATATATGGCTCGAACAGGCGAAACAACTGCAGCCTATAAAAGCTTTAGTGCCCTGGCGCATGCTCGGAATAGCCCCATTTTACCCCATTGCCTGAGACAGAATCTGGTATCGAGATAGTATGCTTTATGGATCGTTCTTCCAAGTGGCTCGAAGCATTTGCAACAGATGATCAAATCACAGAAATGGTAACACAATTGTTTATTAATAATATTGTTTTTGGCACAGTATTCCTCGTGTAGTTATTACAGGTTACGGCCCTTGCTTCAGTTCCGAAGCCCTCACCAAAGAGTTTGGCTAGTACGTACCGTAACAAAAGACGTACATA
>JASANE010009835.1:0-26305 GCA_030248225.1 Trileptium ribeirensis
CTGATTAGCTTATAATGACAATCATTTGCGTAAACAAGATCACTGTACAGCTAGTGCCATCCCGAGTGTTGTGATGCTTTGAATGTTTACGCGGTGTGAAAGGTGTTAGAAACTGGAATCCAGGAATGGCTTATCTCATATTGCATATAATCAATTACATCAAATTCATGGGGCGAATGGTTGTCTGTGTATGGGAACGTAAACTAATCGATGATCACTACTGAGTTTGTGTCATCACCATCCGTATCATCAGAGTTATTAACACTGTCAAAGCAGTGTTCTCACCATTAGCGTCAGCAACCGGCAAACGTCGACCTCGGGAGTATTTGTAACTGTCACACATCCATGGATAAACAAATCATCAATTGAACGTCCGAGGTTGTGCGGAAACAACAACGACAACAATCACAACAACAACTACTACTAAATCAACAACTTCTACGATTACAACGTCAACGACATCATCACCAGGCAGCAAAATAAGTCGATACAATCAATGGAATCGATACAGCCAGTCGACGCCATTGATCGCAATCGCGCGGGGTTGTAATTATAGCCGGATTTGCCCACAACAACATTTGCGACCGGTAAGAAATAAATTTTTTCACCACAGTGCTGCATCTCAAGATTATTTGTTTTAATTTATATACATTATAACTGACCGTTGTGGCGGATAGCAAATTATATCCTTAACTTTAAGGACATGTGGTGGATAGCAAAATATATCCTTAACTTTAAGGACATATGGCGGATAGCAAATTATATCCTTAACTTTAAGGACATGTGGTGGATAGCAAAATATATTCTTTACTTTAAGGACATGTGGTGGATAGCAAAATATATCCTTAACTTTAAGGATATATCCTTAAAGTTAAGGATACGCATCCTTACTGAGGGGGAGGGGGGTAGAACCCCCATTTTACATCTACTTCCAACGATTGCAGTGGTATACCTTCAAAGTATTTTGGCACAGTATATGCTGTCCCCAAGGTGCTTTGAGGGTGGGAATCGACTACCCCTAAAATTCTTAGGTGGTGTAAGTTACAGCCCCAGGTTCTCAGGGTTGTTTGACTCAAAGGTGCGCTGTAATTTTATAGAAAGGTAGTTAATAGCCCCATCAATTCGGCAAATAAGCAAATACCCGCAAAGAACCTTGAGGGGCGTTACCTTCTGAAATCTTTGCAAAGGACGGGGTTATCCTTAAAATCAACAACGTCATCGAATAACACTTTATGAAGTATATGGGTATGTCCGAGTGTCATACTGTTCACAAAAATTCGTAGTATTATACGTCGTTGACACCAAGATGCGTGCAGCAGCTACTCAGTTTAACTAGCCTTGCGCTACCACTGCACACAAAATGTACATGTAGCGCTGAAGAGCCTCACACTCTTTAATGATCATTAATCGCCCGTTAAGTATTATATGCTTTTGATATTACCTAAGGTAAAAATAACCTTACTTGCCTGAAAATACATAATTATTTCTCTTTACGTCCCATCACAAAGCGCAATTTATAATTTCGGAAATATTTCTAGCTATTTCGGCTAGCTGCGATTTTGTAAAAAAATGGAATAACAGTATAATATGAGTACAAACATGAAGCATTTTGGTGGAAGACTGATAACTGAAATGAGTATGGCACAAAAAACCCAATAGAATAATATCGGATCATGTCAAGACCCCCTTATATACACCTGGGCAAGAAGTGACATGGGTAGTGTTGGAAAATATTTGGGTAAGAAGTGACATGGGTAGTGTTGGAAAAAATTTGGGCAAGAAGTGACATGCGTAGTGTTGGAAAAAATTTGGGCAAGAAGTGACATTGGTAGTGTTGGAAAATATTTGGGCAAGAAGCGACATGGGTAGTGTTGGAAAATATTTGGGCAAGAAGTGACATGGGTAGTGTTGGAAAAAATTTGAGTAATAAGTGACATGGGTAGTGTTGGAAAAAATTTGGGCAAGAAGTGACATGGGTAGTGTTGGAAAATATTTTGGCAAGAATTGACATGGGTAGTGTTGGAAAAAATTTGGGCAAGAAGTGACATGGGTAGTGTTGGAAAATATTAGGGCAAGAAGTGACATGGGTAGTGTTGGAAAAATTTGGGCAACAATTGACATGGGTAGTGTTGGAAAAAATTTATTCTGAGTTAAGCTAATTCCATAGGTTTATACCTCGCCTAGGATTGAACGGACAACATTTTATACAATCGATCACCCTCGAGGAAAAAACTTAACATGATCCATAATATTTTGTTTCACACAGTAATTATTACAAATTGCATCGAAAAAAGGGTGTTGTGTATATAGTTGCGGCAAGCGCTAAAGCTATAAAAAATAATGTATATATACATATAGAGAGTGAATAATATACAAATTTTAAGACTGGCTAGTCCAAGGTGGGAGGGGCCCTGCATTTTCGGCTGCCCCCCGGCAAAACGGCCAAAAATTCGGGCACCCCCGGCTCAAAGGCCCATGGTGGAAAAAATTTACGTGTAAACGCGACAAAATCCGGCAAAAAAATTGGCCCCCCGGCAAAATCCGGCACGCCCCGGCAAGTGAGCCGGGGGGCCCCCTCGGCTATAATTTCCGAAGTTTGGACTAGCCAGCAAGCTGGCCTTCAAAGAAATAATCAGTGGCCCACCGACGAAACTTTGGCCTTCGCAAAGCACTTCCGACGTACCTTTTTTACAAAAAAAACAAAAATAAATGTCGATTTCAGCAAAAGTAAACAACTTTCTTTATCACTGTTTAATAAAACTTATTCTTTTAATCCTTAAAAGCCTGTTGATTAATATCTCGTTAAGCGGATTGACAATTATTTCTATTTTTGGCGACTAGTTACGTGTCACTAATCGTCACAATCAGCTAATGTTATAAACGACCCACAGACCCGATCTCGAGCAGCAAAGTTTATACTGTGAAGCTTCGTCCAACTTCTGTATCAAAAAATTTAGAGCTACATTTTCGTATATAAATATGTTTACGGACAGGCATAAACCCAAAATGGCTTGTCGACCGTTTACGAAAAATCTGAAACTCTTTCAGTTACTATTGGCGAATTTTTCGAGAACGATTTGATCTCAATAATGTTGTCCGTATCAGTAACTGTAGATATTTCATTCGAACTGCTAATACTTGTAATCGAAATATTAAAAAGAACCCAGAACAGGCTAACGCAACTGATTTTAGGGTTGCGTTCACAAGTACAAACTTTTTACACCAGTTTTGATCAACACGCCTAAAGCGACTAAAAGGCAACGGCTATGATTATATTGCTAATTTTTAATAAAACTCATATACTAAATGTAAACTAAATTTTTTTACCCTTTAAAATACCCAAAAAATCAAATTTTAAGAAGGAAATTCGAACATCAATGCTATTTGTATGTTACTTGATTTGGCTTCGTTGCCAGCATCTGCGACCAAATAATATGCGAGACATCACAGGATTGAAAACAATGTAATATCACAGTTGTTGAACTGGAAAAATACAATCAGTGTATTGGATTAGCTCAAACGGCTATTTAATTTATTATGTAGCTCGAAATCCAACGTTGCTGTATCGTCAAGACTTCAAATGGCTTACGACTCAATAACACAAATATATATTAGATGAGGAAAGTTAACCTTCAAACGCTAATTCTTTTCTTGCACTATCGCCTAACAATGATCAATCTTGGGAATGAATCAACTCATGTAAACAAAACAAAATAAATGCTTTACACCACTGGATGCGGATTAAAACTGTGGGATGGTATCCTAAACAATAAAGTAGAATGATTTCTTGGAGAAACTGGCACATACATGAGATCGGATATGAGTGATTTGGGAATCGCCTCGTACAGCTGCTCTATACAGAATTAAGGCATTATTTGCGGCATGTATAATAGCATAAATCTGAATGATTACTGACAAAATTGGGAACTAGATGAGATCAGAGATGAGTGATTTGCTACTCCGGAATCGCTTAAGTCCCCAGCCATCCAGCTAATTAGATATCAAGTGATTTACATAGTCAAATATTCTTTATTCGAAATATTAGCCGCCAACATTGAAAAATATGTTATCAAATGTGATTTACAAAATGATATGGGGTTTGCAAACCATTTGTATCAAACACCAGACCCCGTGAGGTGTTGTCTTTATGATTGATTAAGCACAGCTCCCGACAGTTTAGGTTATAGTGAGTTGCAAGCAACCATGTGAACAAAAGAATAAGACAACTAAATCTAGCCATGAGTGATCGGATCTATATGTTGATCGATTATGGTCACGTCACGTGGTCACGAGTGCACGTTGAACTTATCCAATACCCTTATATTTATAGCACGTCATAAAAATGCAGATATAACACTTAAAATAATGCTATATTATTAAAAATTAACGATAAAAAAATAAAGAAATATCAAAAAAGTACCAATATATTCTCACATTGCATAGTTTGACTAGACTGCAGCATTAAAGTTTGAAGAAAAAACTAGTTAAATATAAATAGAATCGATTTGGCCCAAACAAACCCAGTATCAACCGGTTTCTGGCCTAAGTCCTGGCCCAAACGGCGAGCCTTTCCAGCTGACCCAAGTCTTTCAGTGATTGGATCAAAAGCCCTCGTCGTCTAGATTAGATGGTGGTACTGCCCACTAATAAGACCGTTTGCTGCACAACACAAGTCCCCAATTTCCTAATCTATTTCCATAAAATTATTTGTAAGTCTATAAATGTTGATACAGGTATTTCTTTCCAGCTCGTCCAATATAATATATGTTCTTACTAAACTATTTATAACGAGACACTTTTCTGTATACAATCCATTATCAAATAATGCAGTGTTAATTAAATTGTGCAGTCAGTCGCCATGCCTTTGCCACAAGATCGTTCTCAATACATAAATATGTTTCGGGCTTGTGTCATGTCTAATAAATCTTTATATATGTATTTATGTAACAACTCAAGTTGCACAAATCAAAATAAAATGCAAGCCAAGCAAAAATCGATCAAACCCATATTGCTGCAGCTAATTTATGACAATAGAACCGTTATCGTCCCACATTAGATGGACCGAAGTAACCTGAATGTACCTGACAGACCGCTGAACCAAACGTCCGCTGGCGAGAACAACTAACGGAATGAACACTTTTTTTCCGATTGCATAAACAAAATTTTTCATTAGATGAAATTTTTCGATACTGTTTACTGGAAAAAGTACCTACGTTTTCAGATTAAATTTAAAACGACTAGCAGGTCATTTTAGCAGTCATTAAAACAAAATGGGACAATATGCAGTCAAATTCACGACGTAGACACAATAATTCATTAATATAACCATTTCTGAGCTCCTTCACTGACTGGCTTTTTTTCAAATTTTTTACTGCTATCGAGTCGAAACAGCAGAGGAGAAGACATAGTTTTGGCCAAATGGACGCAGCGTCATGACCCTAGTTTGGTTATAAGTTTCAAGGCTTCCAAAATGTGGAGCAGGCGTGACACGGAGAGATGAAGAACCACCAAAATTGCCATACTTAGTATGGTATATATGGGTTTCGAATTTATGACATAGTTATCTAGCACACATACAATAATTCAAGAATTGCACATAAAGCATTTAAAGCTGTGGTGGCGGTGATGTAGAATATGCTCGCACCTCAGCTGCGGTTAGCTCATAATAATTATTATCTCTGTTACTACTTCAGCAAAGTTCAAATTTATAATCATGAAATGTCAATCTAGGATTTGGCCTCGGTAGGACTACAAAATCTGCGTTGCTATGCTCGACCTAAGACGATTTCGTCCGCTCAGTAAAGGTTGACCCTCACCATCGCAGTTACCTCTTTCACGGTTTCCGATTCGGCCGCCGGACATTAAGCGAACCCGTTCGCCGCCAGCAGCGCGCCTTGCCAAGCTACCACCGTCTGCGATGTCAGCGTCTTCATCATCATCGTCGTCGCCATGATCATACGCAGCGTTCAAGTACTCGGACGACATCGGCAGCATTCTGCTGTCGTGGGAACGATGGGCAGAACTAATATTGTCTGCGGCTACCACGCCTTCAATCCTACAATATCCCCTAGAATCTTCACACGAGCCTTCGCGAGAATCGTCCGGCGTCTGTGCCGAAATCCGTCTCAATGTATGAATACTATATGAAACGACGAGTAGAATTCCGAATGCGAATACAATGGCGACCAGAGCTACGCCAAAAGTTACTGCGATTGTTACACGACTACTACTGTAGCTTACTTTAGAACCATCAGCCTCTGATCCACGACCTGGTGAGACGCCCGGTGCCGGCTGTGGCGGCAACATTGCACCGGATATTATGGGACCGAAGTTGTGGACTGCAACTGGAGACAACGGGCGATTTGTAGGCGTGCGAGCAACATGAGCTGGCTTTCTATTCGTATGAAAATAGTACGCTCCGACTGGGGGTAACTTGCGGTCCTCTGAAGATGAGTGACTACCATTCTTTCGGCGATTTTGATCTTCGTGAGACGACGTATCATATTGTGTGACATTGGTATTCGCGTTCTTCTCACGGCTTCCAATATGAATAATGTTCGAATCCGGCAACATAGCAGGATTTTTGGCCATAAGCTTAAACGACAATAGTATTAAGGAAATCAAAGTAGGTATCATGAATTTTAGGTATGTCGCATATAAATTTTAAAAAACATTAGATGGGTTGCCTTCTGGCGCAAATGCTAATTTATTATATACATATATATCAGGGAGTAACCGGAATTCCGGTTCCGGCGAAAATCGTGTTCCGGCAAAGGGCAAAAACAATACCGGAACCGGAATTCCGGTTTAAAAATTTGTTTGAAAGTTTCCACGTTTTTTGCTTCATCCTGTAATCCAAACATATGTAATATATATTATACAATAATCAAGCTACAATACAACCAAGCAAAAGAAAAGATTAACTAACCAATTTGCCGTGTGAAACGTAAGTAGGGCACATAATTTGAGCAGGAATTTTTCATAATAACCTGCAGGAGTTTGTTAAATCAAAGCCAGGTCGATGCTTGCAGCAGCTATTTTACACATCCAGAAGTCTGTGGGATACGTTTGAATTAAACCGGTCCAACTCGGTAACAGAGTATGGCTTACGCAGAAGTACTTAGGGGATGCTTGGCTAACAAATTGCGTCAAGTACCCGCCAGTGCGCTTGTAAACTTGGCAAATCAGTCTAAATTGAAGTAAACTAAAGTTATCTGCAACGCAGCTAGAAACTGCTTTCTTGGCAATGAACTGTATTTATTGAAACTGTGCGAGCAGCATCACAGTGTGTCTCACTTATAGCATTCTGATTAGAAAGTTATCATCATTATGATCTAACTGACGGGCACTGTTTGTCCCAAGCTAGCCTAAACAGTGTCTCTGACCACTGATCAGAAAATTACCTTCTATCTATTATTTTCTCTTAGAATCATATAAACCAATAATTTTAAGTTTCCTACAGAAGAACATGCAACAAACGTTTGTGTAGTAAAAGGAGGCGACTGGAGACAGAGCGAAAGTGTGTATTCTACGCTCCAAGCTTTGTAAGCACATTCGATTTGCGCAGTATACGCAATGGTGTATAGTGGAAGACATTTTTTGCTCTGAATGTCCGAAAACCGACATATTTGATCGATAAATAAACATTATTAGCTTCCTCAGTCTCTTTAAAGTTTCAGAAAGGCAATGATACCATCGCAATACATTAAGTTTAATGTAAAAGTTATTTTTGATGCATTTTAAATCCACTATACCTTCATTTCTTCCATCATCTGTTTTACTATATATAAATTTCGAAGACCAGGTTCCGGTTCCGGATCCGGTTTAAATGGACGGTTCCGGTTGCTGATTCCGGTTATTCCCTGATATATATGTATATATTATAATACTCATTTAAAAATTAAAAAATTTGCTTGGTGATGCTAAAATACTGTCACAGGCAAATTTAAAAGCAAATAGTTCGTGGAAGAATTAGTTACGTTCGCTAATAGCTGGAGAAAAGCTGCTATTTTTTATCAAACCGCTGGCTATTAATTTCTGATCAGGGCAACAGTACTCGTCCGAAACGATTTCCTCATTATTCGAGTATGAGCGAAACTGGTTCGAAATAGTTTCGAAATTTTTTTCGGAGCTGTTTGAAGTTTGTGGACAGATAGATAAATTATTTAATTTCGTATCTTCCAATCATGACATCCATTTCCTTCGAGTGCCGCACTGACGATAATACGGTGTCACTGGTACGCGTGAAGCCTGATTACCGGGAGTAATACTTTTGTTAGATAGTAGCACACAAAGGATTTTATCTTAAAATGAACTATGATCCACAACTACCATAAACGGCCAGCTGTAGCCGATCAGCAATGAACTATACACTATTAGATTTAATATACAATCACTGGACTTACAAATCACAAGACCGACAAACGGCAATCTCGGTTTGCTTAACTTTTACCCCACGGTAAAACAACATTTACCACACATCGCCCTATCGAGTTACTCTTGTTAGTTACACCACTCGAAAACAACTACGCTACAGCACATCGCCTTTAATTTAAATCTATAAAAAATTCAAATATTGATTTCGAAAAAATACACTGGAAACCGAAACGGTCTCTGAAAACAAGTTTTGCGATTCAAAATTTTGTAAAGCATCGACCATAAAAAAATTCGAGATAAAGACGACGAGAAATAAAACTCTACAACGCACCTAAAATGTAAATTTATAAAGTATTATCCTACAAGAAACTCACCGCAAATTCAGCCATTGTTTCCCGATGACGGGGCCAGTGGAACTCTGTTGGTTATACATTCGGAATCAATATTTTTGTTCTTAATACAAAATTAATGAGAAACTAAAATGGTAGCTCACAAAATTAGCAAAATATCAGTCCAATTTTTTTGTTTTCCCCAATATATAGTCATTCCAATATTTCCACATGTTATTCCGTACACCGATTAAGCAAAAACAAATCAATAATACGTAAAACTTTTAAAGCATCAAAAATGAGTGCTCACTAAAGTAAGGCTTTGAAACACAGATATTAACATACCTGATCGAAAGACGAAGTCCACAGAACCATGATTCTATGACATGAGATCAGATAAGAAGCGAGTTTCAGGCGCTAGCATCAGTCACTTAAACATTTATCTGGCTTTCGACATCGCTTGGCAAAATTCAGACGCTGCTCGAGGACCGTATAGCGAAACGTGGATATTCTGAAACGAAGAAAAATGGCTTTAATAAAAAACAGGTTAGATGAAAATATTAATTAGGAAAATGAAAACGGATTATTATCAACGATACACATACAGCGGAATCGCTAAAAATTTGACTACTCAAAACACCCTATTATAGTGAAAAAAACAACAATAGCAATACTGCGCCCAGAAATATCGATAATAGTTGAATTGACAGATGGTAATGATGAATGATAATTTTACAAATTGGTTAGCGTGACCTTATTTTAAGACGAATGAATGTGCGAACGACATGATAAAAAGTTATGATGAACAGGCAGATATGACAAGTGAAAAGCAAGATATGTCACTCTCGATATACTAAAACCCAAGCTGAGGTCTTTATACCAACGTTATACTATTTTTGCATGACATGTGGTTCTCGATAAACAAGTCTACACCTGAGTTGAAGTCACTATATGAGCCTTATACTATGCCTAAGTCAGGAGTGTGTCATCTTCTTCGAGTAAAAGATTCATCATTGGTTATTATACTTTTTACGGGCTGGGGTGTGAAACAAACAGCAGTGGGTCGGGTGGGTTCCCGCCTCATAAGGTCTTCTCTTTTCGAACGATAAAATAAGGCCAATAAAATTAACATGAGCCGAATCATCAAAGTCATTTGTTTCACACATCCAGCGAGCAAAAATACAAACCAACAATGTGTATTTTGCTGAAAATAACACCCTTCAGTTTACGCACGCCCGTCCAGTCAACATTTTCCTCAGTGCTTCTGGGCATCAAAATGTCCCTCCTGGATTGTATTCAGCAAAACCGTGTTGCTGAAAATAATAGCTCTAGATGGGGTATTTAATGTTTTAGTTTTATGGCGATAAAATAGCATATTTATATGGTTTATATTAAGCAAACAGCTGAATCTCAGTCGCAACTGGTTAGTTTCATGAATTTTCGAACAATTTTAAAATGAAGAGGAAAGACAAACTATATAGGTACTTAGAGTTCGATCAAGCAAGTATAACGCATCGTTAGTGCAACAAAACACAAAAGGTGTAATTTTCTATAATCAGCTACTATTTAATCGCAACTACAGCTTGAAATCCACCATCCAAATCAAACAGCGGCTAAATTTCGGAGACGCGTGGAAAATAAGACACATTTCCGTGTATTTTACTACAAAATGCTATGTATTAGCGAAGTTTCTGCGTAGTACGCTTCTTTATTCAGGACCTGAGGGGATAAACGAGGATCTAGAGCCGAGCCTACCATGCCTGAAAGACCCGAGCTTATGATTTGTCTGAAAAAATCGATACTAGTGTATCAATAACAGCTATGGCCATCTCGTAAAATAAAACTCGATTGAACCAGCTAATGTATACAATAGTCAGCAAACAATAAGAGCTCGGTTCCTAAAAGCAATAATATACATTGGTGGTTCGCATGTGTTTTCTGTTGTTACAGCTTGTATTACTTGAAGCCTAAAAGCCGCATTAGACTGATTTTGCATTGAAAGATCCGAACCTAACCCAAAAATCTGTCTCTGCGGCATCCCTGCAAGACACTAAACTAGCAGTTTAAAATAGCGCGTTGCACTAAGCAGCAAAAAAACAGGGACGTAATATTCCCACCCCAGAAATAACTAATGAATGAACAATACGTAGCCATATTCCGTTTCACAGTTGTTAAAGTAAAGAGTACATATTTAGCGAAGCCATTTCCAGTAGGTTATATCCGAAGTCGGTCAGTTGAAAACTAGCTTCAAATATGCAGAAAACAGAAAGGAAAATAAAAATCGATTGAACTGAACAACTCCTCTGCCTATTGAAATAAATTCATGAAAGGGTGTTAAAAGGCCAGTGAAGAGATCCAATTTTTCAGGAAGCGGCAGGAACCCAGCAGGGCGACCTTATTATTCAACTGTTTCAAGCAATATCATACAAATCGTCGACCATCTTCTGAACCCTAAAAAAGCAACCTGCCCAGCTCATTTCACGAAAATCAATGTACACATAAAATGTGCTTCTAAACGGAGCCGCACGGAACGATCTTATTTGCTCAGCTTTCCACAGCAAAACTAAATCGTGGAATAAAACTCTACAATGTAGCTAACAAAAATTTATTTAGTAATAATAGTATAAATATAACACTATTAAGAAACATAATACGAAGAATTGCACGTAAAATTTACTAAGTATACATACGATTGATAGGTAATTAAAACTAAATTATTATGCTTCGACATGACGTTATGCTATCCAGTTTAAAGTCCAGACATCAACGAAATATTAATAAAACGGACATTAAAGACAAAATGGTATATCGAACACATCGACAAATATAAAGGTATTACATAATTTAGATAAAATTGCCATGCTAAATACCTACTGTGAAAACATTGACATACAAGACTAAAAACTAACAAAGTGAACATGAACAGAAGGAACATATATATATAACTGCGAACACTTGAAAAACATTTAACCATTCCCACAAAATACTATATAAACAGGTACATCTGCGTTTTAAACATCGGCACATTAAATACAGTTAACTAAATATGATCTGCTGGGACCGTTGGATCAAATATATTCCTACATGGTTGGGAATTCACAACTGAAGATGGTCATAACTAATTTTTCTCGACGACCAAGAACATTATTCAACTTATTTAGCAAATACGAAAAAGTCACAACGAACTCCTGACATCTATAGATAGCAAGCATCCAGAATTTCGTGCGAACATAGCACAGCCAGCAATACCGTTCGAAAAATGGACGTTCTCAAAATACGACAGTCGGATAAAGCGTACTAAATTTTGTGGTTACCTCTAATATCCTTTGCCTCCACTGTAACACAGCAAGATGTTAATTTGTTCAGGCGACAATCACTAGTTAATAGTTTAAATTTTTTGACAATCGTTTTCATACAAAGATGCTTAAAAGACAATCGTTCGCTCTTAGCTTCGGAGCAATCCACTAACGCAAAGTTGACAGCAGCAACCTCGTTTCGCGTAGACAGTGGACGAATAAGCCTCGTCCCCTTAGATTCAAAGGTTAAACGCAACTAAACCATTATGAAGCGATTTCGAACGCAAAATATTATATATACATACGTCATTATGACACCAGTCCCACAAACTGTATATAATTTGTGGCAGTTTAGACAAGAAGACAACTGAGTCTAACGGCATATATAAATTGCTTACAGCCTTTCCATTTCCTTAGACCGTTTGTAGTGGTTTCCATCTGGTCGCCCATATAAAAAGCGATATTATATATACATACGTCATTGTGACACCAGTCCCACAAACTGTATATAATTTGTGGCAGTTTAGACAAGAAGACAACTGAGTCTAACGGCATATATAAATTGCTTACAGCCTTTCCATTTCCTTAGACCTTTTGTAGTGGTTTCCATCTGGTCGCCCATATAAAAAGCGATATTATATATACATACGTCATTATGACACCAGTCCCACAAACTGTATATAATTTGTGGCAGTTTAGACAAGAAGACAACTGAGTCTAACGGCATATATAAATTGCTTACAGCCTTTCCATTTCCTTAGACCTTTTGTAGTGGTTTCCATCTGGTCGCCCATATAAAAAGCGATATTATATATACATACGTCATTGTGACACCAGTCCCACAAACTGTATATAATTTGTGGCAGTTTAGACAAGAAGACAACTGAGTCTAACGGCATATATAAATTGCTTACAGCCTTTCCATTTCCTTAGACCGTTTGTAGTGGTTTCCATCTGGTCGCCCATATAAAAAGCGATATTATATATACATACGTCATTGTGACACCAGTCCCACAAACTGTATATAATTTGTGGCTGTTTAGACAAGAAGACAACTGAGTCTAACGGCATATATAAATTGCTTACAGCCTTTCCATTTCCTTAGACCTTTTGTAGTGGTTTCCATCTGGTCGCCCATATAAAAAGCGATATTATATATACATACGTCATTATGACACCAGTCCCACAAACTGTATATAATTTGTGGCAGTTTAGACAAGAAGACAACTGAGTCTAACGGCATATATAAATTGCTTACAGCCTTTCCATTTCCTTAGACCGTTTGTAGTGGTTTCCATCTGGTCGCCCATATAAAAAGCGATATTATATATACATACGTCATTGTGACACCAGTCCCACAAACTGTATATAATTTGTGGCAGTTTAGACAAGAAGACAACTGAGTCTAACGGCATATATAAATTGCTTACAGCCTTTCCATTTCCTTAGACCTTTTGTAGTGGTTTCCATCTGGTCGCCCATATAAAAAGCGATATTATATATACATACGTCATTATGACACCAGTCCCACAAACTGTATATAATTTGTGGCAGTTTAGACAAGAAGACAACTGAGTCTAACGGCATATATAAATTGCTTACAGCCTTTCCATTTCCTTAGACCGTTTGTAGTGGTTTCCATCTGGTCGCCCATATAAAAAGCGATATTTGGTATGTTGACTGATAAATAAAATATATATAATCCTTTAAGAACAATTATTAACGCAGCTCCAACGAGCACAAGATAGCTCAGCTTATTGTGCAACACAAAACTACACCATTTGTCCACAAATCCGTTGGTATTACCGATGTTCAAACATTGTCGACTTTTAATTATGAGTTTGAAGTTAAATTTTACACGGCTAGTGCATACCACACACAATATTATAAGAACATCATTTATAAAAAATTTTAAAATATTAGCTGTAAACATATAATAAAATTAGGATATCCCAGCAAATCCATAAATATCCGAACAATAATGAATGACCACATCCGAAAACATGAACATTATTTATTGTTGAAAACATTTCATATATAACTTTTATAGCCGCCAGTCAATGTTTAGGTAATGCAACAACTACCACAAGATGTGCGCAGCGAGGTGATAAAAATGCTTAGAATAAGTCAAAGTCTTTCATAAATTATACATCGCATTTATTTCTAGTATAATGTATTCGAGTTTGAACAAATTCAGGCTGTTTAGGTAATACATCAACTACCACAAGATGTGCGCAGCGAGGTGATAAAAATGCTTAGAATAAGTCAAAGTCTTTCATAAATTATACATCGCATTTATTTCTAGTATAATGTATTCGAGTTTGAACAAATTCAGGCTGTTTAGGTAATACATCAACTACCACAAGATGTGCGCAGCGAGGTGATAAAAATGCTTAGAATAAGTAAAAGTCTTTCATAAATTATACATCGCATTTATTTTCTAGTATAATGTATTCGAGTTTGAACAAATTCAGGCTGTTTAGGTAATACATCAACTACCACAAGATGTGCGCAGCGAGGTGATAAAAATGCTTAGAATAAGTCAAAGTCTTTCATAAATTATACATCGCATTTATTTCTAGTATAATGTATTCGAGTTTGAACAAATTCAGGCTGTTTAGGTAATACATCAACTACCACAAGATGTGCGCAGCGAGGTGATAAAAATGCTTAGAATAAGTCAAAGTCTTTCATAAATTATACATCGCATTCATTTCTAGTATAATGTATTCGAGTTTGAACAAATTCAGGCTGTTTAGGTAATACATCAACTACCACAAGATGTGCGCAGCGAGGTGATAAAAATGCTTAGAATAAGTCAAAGTCTTTCATAAATTATACATCGCATTTATTTCTAGTATAATGTATTCGAGTTTGAACAAATTCAGGCTGTTTAGGTAATACATCAACTACCACAAGATGTGCGCAGCGAGGTGATAAAAATGCTTAGAATAAGTCAAAGTCTTTCATAAATTATACATCGCATTTATTTCTAGTATAATGTATTCGAGTTTGAACAAATTCAGGCTGTTTAGGTAATACATCAACTACCACAAGATGTGCGCAGCGAGGTGATAAAAATGCTTAGAATAAGTAAAAGTCTTTCATAAATTATACATCGCATTTATTTCTAGTATAATGTATTCGAGTTTGAACAAATTCAGGCTGTTTAGGTAATACATCAACTACCACAAGATGTGCGCAGCGAGGTGATAAAAATGCTTAGAATAAGTCAAAGTCTTTCATAAATTATACATCGCATTTATTTCTAGTATAATGTATTCGAGTTTGAACAAATTCAGGCTGTTTAGGTAATACATCAACTACCACAAGATGTGCGCAGCGAGGTGATAAAAATGCTTAGAATAAGTCAAAGTCTTTCATAAATTATACATCGCATTTATTTCTAGTATAATGTATTCGAGTTTGAACAAATTCAGGCAGATTTCAATCTGCTATACTAGAATTTGTACAAAATCGATTTACTTTTAGCTAATTCGATAAGCAAATGGCTGCTAGAAATAAATCGAACAGAATTAAATTTACACGAGAGTAGTATCGAGGAGAATAATTTCCGGCATAAATATGGTATCTGTTATATAATAAATGTTGATCTGATTCTATTTAAGCAAAAATATGACACAAAATGGGTTGATCTAGAAATGATTATACTAGAATCGTTTCTAGAAATTTTGATTTGAATCGACTCGATTTGTTTCCACATAAATTTAATTCTGTATATTTTAATCCAGCAAAATTATTGATACATTAAAATCTAGTTTACAATCAATTCTAGCATTACTTTTTACCATCTCTACCATATCTCACAGTAGTTAAATAATAAAAGCAGCGGATCCAATGGCGATCAAACATCGAAACCTTTGTCTCAGAATTTCGATTCTAGCCTCAACAGTCGAAAAAGTAACCAAAATTCTGTGTTCGGGCGATACGGCGTATTTATTGTTCCTCTTAGCAGCACGAATAAAGGTTAAAATTATGTTCGAAATTAAAGAACTCAACTCATCTTCCAGAAATTCCTCCATACAGATCCTATCGGGCACCATGCCTTGTATTCCATACTCTATGTGAACAACCGCATCGATTTCCAGTATGGTCCAGATGACTGTCAGAAGTGTATACCATACGGCAGGGGAGAGCCCCTCTGTTACCGCATTGAAGGACCCATACGTCACACATAGCTGTATGGACGAATTAGGTGGTTTTGCATGTTGTTATATAATTGGACATCTCTGTGCCCCCGTTAGGGACTACGGCGAGTGGAAAGAACAATCCTGGGTGTCGGCATAACTATTTTTAGACGATACGACTGTGATAGGTGTTAAAATATTAAAACGCAATTAAAGTGATAAATACTTCGCCAGATAAAATAATGCCGATAAAAATCATCTCATATATTTATATAGGCTTTGACACATATAGCCAACGGTAGCTGTAATAGCAACAACCCCGCCATTATTAAATAGAATTAGCACTGACTCCATTAAAATCATCAACAGACCATCCAAAGAGATTCGACATAGGTGCAGAAACATCAAACCGTCCATCGATACACAAGCCAGCGTGAGTCGATGGCTACTAATACCGCAGCGTCTAATTCCAACACCTCGGCGTGGGTCGTTCCCACACCATCGCAGATTCCCTCGGTTGGTCATCTAACCAACTCGACTAGCGTAGCACGCGGCTCGACCATCTCCGCTCGGCTTTGTACTATGCTACAATAATTATAGCTGCGCGGAACGGCGGTCAGCTTTGGGTCTTGTCCGTGTTTGCAGGGATCTATTTCGGCACCGGCCCGTTTCGACGACCGTGAGAGAACCATCGAATTTTGTTGTCGACGGTCGTAATTGGAGCACAATCGGGCCGAGTAGTAGTGTAAATCGAACGATTTTCGACGACGTCGGCAACACATACAACAACCGGTATAGACGCTTGAGCTCTTGTATCTCTTAAAAATAACAACAGTCCAGTCTTCTTAAACAATATTTCCTGCAATTTTACACAATTAAAATTAAATTGTGAAAAATAAAATATCGTTTACTTGCCAAACCAAACTAGTAACAGCATCGGTGGTTGCATGTATCTGATCGAGTATCGGTGGTTGATTACTACGTCAAAAACTAGATGCTTCGCGGGGACATTTGGTGTACAACTCAACTTGTACTTTATATAACTAGTCAGGAAGCATAATAATACATTGAAGTTGTCCGCAAAATTTAGCATCCAACCGAAATCAAAATAAGTAGCTCAGATATGCCCGAACTGTAGCCGGCGTCCTGATGTTCCGTTTCAGGACAACATGACAGGCAATCGTCAATTTCATTCGCTATGTGACAAACCGTGATTCGATATCATGGTTTCCGGGCGGTTTGGGCGATTCCTCAATCTTCAAGCCGTCTGGTTCAAAGATGAATATGCCGCACTATACAATTATGGCATCAGCCGATCATGGCATAGGAGTAATCCTAAAGCGGTTCTCATAATACGAAGATACTAGAGCGAAATTTTGGGCCAAAGCTTTTAAACTTCAAAGCCTGCGAAGTAAGTAATAAGATCAGTGGTAGATGAATAGCCTCACTGATGAAAGTACCAAAGAGCTGAACCGGAGCGCCTGAAGAGTGGTGGTGACCGGGGCGCTCTCCCCTGCCGCTTTATAACGACAAACGTAAAAAATCAACTGATGGTGCTATAATAAATTGAATGTAATCGACAGGACCCCTCCAATTTTGAACAGCTTACATCGCTTCATGGTTTTGAGATCGTTAATACGCCGCAAAACTCAAACTGTATAAGGGATATTTGTACTATGTTTACGCCATGTAAATATATCTGCTAAAATTTTAGCGAAATCGACCCACATATTCTCAAGTTACAAATGATCATATCCAATCTTCTGTAGATTTTTTGCATTAAATAGAAGGTTATTCACCCCGCTGGCTCCTTAACGGGTGGAGTTTTAGATAAACACGCATGCATGAATATGCTAACCCGTCAATATATCACAAAGAAACAACTAGCCAAGTCCTCTTCTCCGTCTTTGACCTACAGTTGTAAAAAATGTTCGTTTACATGCAAGCAGCAAACTAGCCATGTAATTAATATATATACAATTTTAGGATTTAAGAAAATCCGTCAAAATTATACATTTTGCTAAATATATTTCCACAGAACAAGAGCTAGTGGAATACATGTACAACTTATAAAATACCGTCAGGACAAAATAGGTGGAATATTACAATGTTAATGTTTACGCTTTGGTTAAGCTAAACTACAAAAAAATAAACACGAAAGTAAGAATACACAAGCATATCAAACATGCCACGGGTACAACAAAGGTATACGCGCAACAACAACTGTCTGCTACTCGTAAGCTAATCCCAAAATTTTGTAAAACGCAAAACATTATATATGATAAATCCGTTGGGTTCAAATGTCCCCACATTTTAGTAAAGCAGGGCACGATCCAGCCAACAATTTATGACAACTACCAACAGAAACACCAGATAATAAACTGAATTAGGAGAAAATTTGAAGATGCCACCGTATATCGTCAAAGCAGTGACGACGCTCTGTCTAGTACAAAAACTAATATAATGTACGATCGTTGGGCTGGAGCACAATCAGTCGGGGAATACCAAACCCATGTGTGTTGACCAGGCGTGCCGAGAAATAATTTTTTTTACAAACTTTGGCTCCTCAACAATAATTCTTGCGATTGATTTGACCGGGAGAAGAACGATGGCACTATTTTTGAAAGAGATGTAGCAAACGAATGAACCCCACCAATTTTATGACAAAAGTAAAGGCGACATCGCCGTTTTTTCAGCCGCTCCGCTACTGAGTAACATACTGAACCCCTGATTGCCGAGGTAGTGTATTGCCGGGAAACGTGCCATTGGGATCAATGATTTTTTCGAAATAAACTAATCTCTAAAGTTATAACCAAAACGTTATCATCTTTATCCTGTTGCCTAACTTCAAGCAGTTCTCGGCTATCAAACAAATCGTAAGATCCAGCATTGTTGCCTAAATTTATGTAGTTTTACCAGTCTTTTCCTTGTTGCCCGAATTTAAGTAGTTTTGGGCTAAGTCGTAGGATCCACGTATAGACGACGAAAAACTGAATACGATAGCAAAAGATGGAGATTGAGTAGTGGCAAGCATACATATGTGATAAAAAATTGAAAAAGAAATTATATTTGCCCTAAACCCTTGGAAGCTTTGCCCGTAGTATCAGATAATACGGACAAAGCGTCCAAATGTCCAGTCTTAGTCTCAATTCATACACTCTATCTACTCCCAACTTATCTTTGTTTATTGACAATGTTACCTCAGCTGACTCATTTATTGCCCAGGTCACGTTGGCTCTTTTACTGGAATTCATACTGTCCGCTGTCATAACTAGGTCACTCCTCGCACCGCAGGGCTATCGTGTTGCCTGCCCAGGGCGCTTCGTATGCAGCTCATGTATCTTCGTCCCCAATGAGATCCGTGACGAGCGAGCAAGCAACTCTGGAATGTACAGTAGACTGAAAACAGAACCATAGTGTACCAAATCGGGGTCGATTTAGCCTCGTCCGTCACAAGACCAGACACTGAAAGAAAAATCCTTGGGCTCACTATAAGTCTGTAGAATTTTGCCCTGACAGTCAAGTCACTCTCGGTTATAAGTAAGAACTTGACACGATCCAACTTTTTAGCAGCAGATTCGTCTAAAATGTTACTCCCTTTCCGAAAGTTCCCATATTAACGTTCCATGCCACTGCCCCATCTCCAAAAAATTATGGCGTGCTGTGTGTGTCTATTTGGAAAGCTCGTTTGTATAAACTGTCGTGATTCGTTTGGATGTGCTTTTTATATTACTCCCTTTCCGAAAGTTCCCATATTAACGTTCCATGCCACTGCCCCATCCCCAAAAATTCTATGTGTGTCTATTTGGAAAGCTCGTTTGTATAAACTGTCGTGATTTGTTTGGATGTGCTTTTTATATTATTCCCTTTCCGAAAGTTCCCATATTAACGTTCCATGCCACTGCCCCATCTCCAAAAAATTATGGCGTGCTATGTGTGTCTATTTGGAAAGCTCGTTTGTATAAACTGTCGTGATTCGTTTGGATGTGCTTTTTATATTACTCCCTTTCCGTAAGTTCCCATATTAACGTTCCATGCCACTGCCCCATCCCCAAAAAATCGCTACCTAATGTTTTAAGGTAATGCAATTATGGAACGTATGAATAAGCGGCATTACGTTATCAACAAAGAAATAACAGCAATACAAAATAAGCAAGCAAAACAACAATAATAATTACTACTACTATAATAATGCAGGAGATCGTCTGGTGTTATGCACAAATCGAAACATTAATAATTATACTAAAAAGACAGTATGGGCTGGTTTCCCGGCGTCAGTATGCACGATATGGGCACGGTATTCAGCAAAAAAGGTCTTCACGGAGCAGAGGGTTAAAAATCCATGAGATGCCAAGTCAAAGCAAATTAGCCGACGGTCAACAGACTACTATGGTCACGCACAGAAGTAAGGGAAAAATTTTCACGCATCGTCCGTAAAAAAATTCTAGAATCGTTCGCGAAAAATTAACAGCTTTTCGTGTTTTTTTGAAAACGACTAGCGAAAAATTTGCGTCTATTTCTAAGCGTGACTGTACTTACCGAGTATAGAAGCACTTGATCTATAGCTGGTTTATGTGATGCTAATTGATAGTTACCCCAATTTTTCCTACGCAGTCAATTTACCGCTCAATCACTAGGTATTCGCACGCTCATCCATTTACGTTGCGCAAAGTATAGTACTCGCCAGAAATAATCGTCGCATTTCGAGCGAGTGGCAAGCGAGCCTCGAACGAGTGGCTCACTCGAGATTTCGAAGCTATTCAAATTAGTAGTAAATTCTATTTTTAGAACAAATTTATTTCGGGCGAGTCTTGAGAGAGCGACAGTCATTTTTGGCCAGGTACTGTACGACGAACCTATAACTTCACATTCAAATTATGAAGTATCCCAAATCCAGTTCTCCACGGCACTTTGCGTCTCCGAACCTTTTTACTCAACTATGTTTTAGCGTCTGAACTCGAGAAGCACAAAATAAACTGTTATTCACATGCCAATTTAACAGTTTTCAACAATGTTAAACGGAAAGCATAAAAAAACACAAATTACTCCCAACATTCAACGCTGCTTAATGCGAAATCAGACGACAAGTAAATTTTGCATCGCACATCCATCGTTTTCTGTAAATAAATACCGCGGAGCCCATTGAACATATATATATAAATACCGAGACCCATTATGAACATATATATATAAATACCGCGAGGAGCTCATATAACAAATATATATATAAATACCGCAGGAGCTCGATTGAACATTATATAAATACCGCGGAGCCCATTGAACATATATATAAATACCGCGGAGACCCATTGAACATATATATCTAAATACCCGCAACTCCATTGAACATATATATATAAATACCACAAAGACCATTGAACATATATATATATATAAATACCGCGGAGACCCATTGAACATATATATATAAATACCGCGGAGTTCATTGAACATATATATATAAATACCACAAAATCATGAACATATATATATAAATACACAAACCCATTGAACTATATATATAAATACCGCGGAGGTCATTGAACATATATATATATAAATACCCGCGGAGCCCATTGAACATATATATATAAAATACAGCGTTAGCCCATTTTGAACATATATATATGAATACCACGGAGACTCATTGAACATATATATATATAAATACAGCAAGAGTCCATAGAACATATATATATAAATACCACAACCCATTGAACATATATATATAAATACCGCCGAGACCCATTGAACATATATATATATATAAATACCCCGGAGCCCATTAAACATATATATATAAAATACCACAAAAACCATGAACATATATATATAAAAATCCACGAATTTCATTGAACATATATATATAAATACCGCGAAGACCATAAAACATATATATATAAATACCAGCAAACTCCATTGAACATATATATATAAATACCCCGAGAGCCCATTGAACATATATATATAAATGCACAAAAACCCATTGAACATATATATATAAATACCGCAGAGGTCATTGAACATATATATATAAATACCGCGAGAAACCATTGAACATATATATATAAATACCGCGAAGGTCATTGAACATATATATATATATAAATACCAAAAACCATTGAACATATATATATAAATACCGCGAAACCCATTGAACATATATATATAAATACCGCGGAACTCATTGAACATATATATATAAATACCACGAACCCATTGAACATATATATATAACTACCGCAACCCATTGAACATATATATATAAATACCCGCGGAGCCCATTGAACATATATATATAAATACCACAAAACCCATTGAACATATATATAAATACCGCAAGAGCCCATTGAACATATATATATAAATACCGCCAGGACCCCATTGAACATATATATGAATACCGAGAGATCCATTGAACATATATATATAAATACACAAACCATTGAACATATATATATATAAATACCGCGGAGCTCATACCAAACATATATATATAAATACCGCGGAGCCCATTGAACATATATATAAATACCCACAAACCATGAACATATATATATAAATACACAAACCATGAACATATATAAATATACCACAAGTTACCATTGAACATATATATATAAAATACACAAAACCATGAACATATATATATATATAAATGCACAACCCATTGAACATATATATGTAAATACACAAACCCATTGAACATATATATATAAATACCGCGGAGCCCATTTGAACATATATATATAAATACCGCGGAGCCCATTGAACATATATATATAAATACCGCGGAGGTCATTGAACATATATATATAAAACTACCGCAAGACCCATTGAACATATATATATAAATACCACAACCCATTGAACATATATATATAAAATACCACAAAAACTCATTGAACATATATATATAAATACCGCGAAAACCATGAACATATATATATAAATACAGCGGAGCCCATTGAACATATATATATATATAAATACAGCAGAAACCCATGAACATATATATATAAATACCACAAACCCATTGAACATATATATATAAAATACACAGAAACCCGTGGAACATTTATATATAAATACCGCGGAGCCCATTGAACATATATATATAAATACCGCGGAGCCCATTGAACATATATATATAAATACCGCGGAGCCCATTGAACATATATATATAAATACCGCGGAGCCCATTGAACATATATATATAAATACCGCGGAGCCCATTGAACATATATATATAAATACCGCGGAGCCCATTGAACATATATATAAATACCGCGGAGCCCATTGAACATATATATATAAATACCGCGGAGCCCATTGAACATATATATATATATATACTCCTAGCCAAACAGTATCTATTACGACATAGCCAGTGCAATATTTTTAGGGTATCATTAGTTACAATACCGAACAGCTAGAAAGCGCAATTGTTGGTATCGAAGACCACGCAAATTCAGCGACTTTGACGAAGAAGTGCCAACGCAAAACATTATATACCTATTTTAATATATATCTTATGATGCACATAGTAAGGACGCAGTGTTAGTAAACTTTCAAGAAAATTTAACTAGAAACTCTATCGAGATTGCAAAACGTAGTGAAACATAGATACACCTACGCCTTTTGTGTACACCGCCAATGAGCTCTAGATAGCATACGTCGATTTCACAAAATACCGCACAAGTTAGAACAAAACTAACACCGGCAATAAGTTTCCCATGCCCCTAAACCCCCAAGTGCAAGCTATCAGTAACGTAACCGGACGTAACAACAACATTAGGAATTTTAGGTCGATGAACCATGGCGGTGCGATACCCCGTATCTATAGAACCATGGATCGCAGAGCAAAATCAGCACCAGCAATGAGTTTGCCATGCCCGAAAACCACCAATCATAACTTTTGAGCCGCCCAGGTCGTCAGAACTAATTTTCGATTTTTTCTCTGGATGGTTTTATTTCATAGTAAACTGATAAATGCTGATGTCTATTTTTTGTTTTTCAATTAAGGCTCCGGTTCGGGAGTTATTTGGTTTGAGGTATGGCACCCTTGTGGTTCCTCGGCCCAAAATTCGAAAATTTGTTCTGACGTCCTGGGCGGCTCAAAAGTTTTGCTTGGGGGTTTTCGGGCATGGCAAACTCATTGCTGGTGCTGATTTTGCTCTGCGATCCATGGTTCTATAGATACGGGGTATCGCACCGCCATGGTTCATCGACCTAAAATTCCTAATGTTGTTGTTACGTCCGGTTACGTTACTGATAGCTTGCACTTTTAAGGGAGTTTCGGGCACATAAAACTCTTGCCGGTGTTAGTTTTGTTCTAACTTGTGCGGTATTTTGTGAAATAAACATATGCTATACTAAAGCTCATTGACAGTGTCGCATTGCCAGGTGTATCTATGTTTCACTACGTTTTGCCAATTAGAATAGAGTTTCTAGTTTAAATTTTCTTGAAACCTTTTTGACACTGCGTCTTTACTATGTGCATCATAAGATATATATTAAAATAGGTATATAATGTTTTGCATTGACACTCTTCGTCAAAGTCGCTGAAATTACATAATTTTTTCAATACCAACAATTGCGCTTTCTAGCTGTTCGGTATTGTAACTAATGATACCCTAAAAATATTGCACTGGCTATGTCGTAATAGATACTGTTTGGCTAGGAGTATATATATATATATATGTTCAATGGGCTCCGCGGTATTTATATATACCATTTATGCCTTCCAATGGGCTCCGCGTTATTTATATATATGTTCAAATGACTACCACGTATTTATATATATATGTTCAATGGGCTCGCCGGTATTTATATATATATGTTCAATGGCTCCGCGGTATTTATATATATATATGTTCGATGGGCTCCGCCGTATTTATATATATATGTTCAATGGGCTCGCCGTATTTTAATATATATATGTTCAACGTGTCGCGTCTTTATATATATATATGTTCAATGGGCTCCGCCGGTATTATATATATGTTCAATGGCTCCGCCGTATTTATATATATATGTTAAATGGGCTCCGCTGTATTTATATATATATGTTAAATGTCGGCTTCGCTGTATTTATATATATATGTTCAATGGGGCTCAGCCGGTATTTTTATATATATATGTTCAACTTCGCGGTATTTATATATATATGTTCAATGGGTACACGTATTTTTATATATATATGTTCAATGGGGCTCCGCGGTATTTATATATATATATGTTCAATCGACCTCGCAGTATTTTGATATATATATGTTAGATGGGCTGCGCGGTATTTATATATATATATGTTCAATGAGCTGCGCGTACTCATATATATATGTTCAATGAGCTACACGGTATTTATATATATATGTTCAATGGGCTCCGCGGTATTTATATATATATATGATCAATGAACACCGCTATATTTATATATATATATGTTCAATGACTACCCACCGGTATTTATATATATGTTCAATGACTACACATATTTTTATATATTCAAATGTTAACTACACAGTATTTATATATATGTTCAATGAGCTCACAGTATTTATATATATATGTTCAATGAGCTCGCAGTATTTATATATATATATGTTCAATAGGCTACCACAGGTATTTATATATATGTTCAATGGGCTCCGCCGTATTTATATATATGTTCAATGGGCTCCGCGGTATTTATATATATGTTAGATAGGCTCGCCGTATTTTATATATATGTTCAATAGGCTCCGCGGTATTTAGTATATATGTTAAATGACTACACAAGTATTTATATATATGTTCAATGTATCACATCATTATATATATGTTCAATGAGCTGCGCAGTATTTATATATATATGTTCAATATCACATTTATTTATATATATGTTCAATGGCTACCGCGGTATTTATATATATATGTTCAATGAGCTGCGCATTATATCTATATATGTTCAATAGCCTACACATATTTATATATATGTTCAATCAACCCGCAGTATTTATATATATGTTCAATCGTCTCCCGCACTATTTATATATATATGTTCAATGGGCTCCGCATTTATATATATATGTTCAATGGCTCACCGTATTTGTGTATATGTTCAATGGCTCGCCGTATTTATATATATGTTCAATAGGCTCGGCCGTATTTATAT